>VALG01011079.1:5399-20153 GCA_009835305.1 Ipomoea purpurea
AGACTCGATCCCTGGTCATCATTCCAAAGTTTCACCTCTATGACCAGTTGAGCTACCCATGCGGGCTGTTTGTTTTAGATCATAGCTTTATAACATGCGTTATTTGTTTAAAGTGAGACGTGAACTCTTACCCTCATGCTTATTAACTTAAATTCATTCCACTAAGCCATTTTAATACCTTTAAAATTTTTTTGGTTTAATAAACTATTCTATGATGTTTAAAGAGTTATGTACTAAGAAAATTATTATTTTGAGAATGGTTTATACTTTGCATATTTCTTAGTTTGACAAACCTATTATCCATAATTGAACATATTATGTATCTTGAGAAAATATGTGACTTGAAAACTTGTACAATAAATATGTCCCTTTGTTATTGATTTTTAAGGAAGTTTTTGCTACAATTCGGGTATTTGTTATAAGAATTATTTTGATTTCGGCCAAATTCATGAGCCAACCTATTTTGTTGTTTTGTTATGTCGGCTTGAACTTCCTAATGCTCATTCCGAATCGTCGGAGTCTTTGAATTATTTTTGAACGTTCCATCGGCTCATTCTGAATCGTCGAGCCTGACTCATCGAATCGTCGAGTCTTTCTAAACTATTATGCCGATAATGGCCTTTGTCATGGGTTATAATAGTGGTTGTATGTTGTCAATGAGTCATATGTTAAGGAATGGTTTGTGCTTTTGAAAGTATTGTATTATGAAATATTGTTGACGCCCATGTAGCTAAAGTTTCTTGTGTTGTGAACTTGTGCATAGTATGATGAAAGTATATTATGACTTGGATATAGTTTAAAGATCAAGTTTAGCAACGAGTTATTACTCTAAAGCTTTTTGTATTATTTTGGGGTTACTTGATCTGGGATTGAGAGGAGTATCACTTACTGGGCATTAACTCTTTATTTGTATTTTATTTTCCCATGTTTCAGAGTAGTAAGGACATGTGAATAGCATGAGCACAAATGGTGGGGTCTCGAAGATGACTTTTGAAACTAGGAGACTTAGTCCTAGTGTTGGAGCTTGAGCTTTTGGGAAGAACTAGTTGCTTACATTTTGTCATTTTGGATTGTGGAATTGTTATGTATTTAAGTGTTGTTAAGAAGGTTTCGAGAGATATGTTCGGTTAGGCTTCGTATTGTTACAAGTTTTCATGTAACGGTACGGCCGTGTGATGTCCTAGAAGTGGGGCGTGACAGTCTGGGTCCCAGGGGATCATGTGGCTGGTTGTCCGGCGGCATCATGCCCGCAAGCCCGTCTGAGGCGCGCTGGCTTGCAGGCTGGCCGCTAGGGGCACGTCTTGGACTATGTGATCGTCTTGCATCGTGGTTGGGAGGTCCATGTCTTTTCTCGGGTGGTTAGTCATCGATCAGACTCCTCTATCGGCCTTCCCGTCCAGGCGGCTAATTTGGGGTATCCATCAGAATGCATGATATCTGTGAAATTATATGTTGCATTGGTTGTCTCATTAAAAACCTTACTAAGAAAACACTCTGTGTGAAAATTTTAGTTAATTAAAAAAGTGTACAACCGTGAACCTTCAAGGTTACATCTTCCGGATTTTCTTCAGTAGTGTTTATAACCTTTCTTAGGCCATCCACATTAGTGAATTTTGGACTAGTTTTTGAGGAAATGTGGATGAGGGGGAGGAGAGAGGGTGAGGTGAGAGAGAAATGAGGTCTTTGTAGTAAATGGAGGTTTTTGGTCGGAAATATGGGTCTCGTATGGCTTTTGGTCAGCTTTGTTGCTGCACGTTGCACGCAACTTGCGCGCCTTCTGGGCGCGTGAAGTAATTTTATTTTTTATTTTTTATTTTTTTGGTTTCAGATTTTTTTTTTGTCTTTTCTTTTTCCCTCCTCTCTCGTTTTCTCTTTCCTAATACACCTGTAAAAACTCCTCAAAAACGTACAACTATTGAGGATGCTCATATGGACCAATGAATCAATTGTACCTTTGTACTTAGATTTTGTTGCTCCCCTAAATCAATATATGTGGGATTCACTTCCGATTTAGGTAGGGCCGAGATGGTTTCGTGTTCTTCGTAGTGAGATGGAGAGATCGATATTTGTACTCAAACCTGGATTAATGAGTGAATGAGAAACCATCTCGGCCACTAAATCGAAGGAATCCACATATATGTTTAGGGGAGCACAAAATTAAGTCAATGGTAAAATTGATTTTGTCCATATGAGACTCCTCAATAGTTGTACGTTTTTGAGGGTTTTTACAGTGTTTGTAGAAGAGAAACGGAGGATGGAAAGAAAGACAAAACATCTGTAACCAAAAAATAAAAATAAAAAATAAATTACTTACGCGCCCAGAAGGCGCGCAAGTTGCGTGCAATCTGTCAACAAGCGACCAAAATCCATTACGTAGACCCTATTTCGGACCAAAACCTCATTACTACAAAGACCTCATTTCCTCTCAGCCTCCTCTCTCTCCCCCTCATCCACATTTCTCAAAAAACTAGTCCAAAATTCACTAATTGGAGGCCTAAGAAAGGTTTATAAACACCTACTGAAGAAATCCGGAAGATGCTAACTTTGAAGGTTCACGGTTGTACACTTTTAATTAACTAAAATTTTCATCAGAGTGTTTTCTTATAAGGTTTTTAGAGACACAATGCAACACTATAATTTCACAGATATCATGCAGTTCTGATGGATTACCCCAATTAGCCGTCCTGGACGGGAGGGGGGGCGATAGAGAGTCTGATCGTATACTAACACCGAGAACAAGACATGGACCCCAACCACGATGCAAGACGACTCACATAGTCCAAGGCGTGGCCCCTAGCGCCAGCCGCAAGCCAGGCGCCTCGACGTGCTTGCGGCATGATGCCGCGGGACAACCAGCCACCATGATCCCTGGACCCAGACTGTCACGCCTCCATTCTAGGAATCACACTGCCCGTACCGTACATAAAACTTTAACCATACGAAGCCTACCGAACATATCTCTCGAAACCTCTTAACAACACTTAAATACATAACATATTCCACATCCAAAATGAAAATGTAGCAACTCGTTCTTCCAAAAGCTCACTGCAACACTAGGACAAAGGTCTCCTAGTTTTCAAAAGTATCTTCGAGACCCCACCATTTGTGCTCATGCTATTCACATGTCCTTACTACTCTGAAAACATGGAAAATAAATATAAATAAGAGGTTAATGCCAGTAGTGATACTCCTCTCATCCCAGATCAAGTAACCCCAAAATATACAAAAAAGCTTTTAGAGAAGTAACTCGTGCTAATTGATCTTTAAACTATATCCAATCATAATATAGCTTTCTCATTTACTATGCACAAGTTCACCAACACAAGAAACTTTAGCTACTATGGGCGTCAACAATATGGTTTTACTTCATAATACAATACTTTCAAAGCACCAAACATCCTTAACATATGCTCATTGACAACATACAACCCCACTATTATTAACCCATGACAAAGGCCATTATCGGCATAACTAGTTTAGAAAGACTCGGACGATTCGGAATGAGTTTCAGGCTCGACGATTCAGAATGAGCCGGATGGAACGTTCAACATATATAATTCAAAAGACTCGACGAATCTCGGAAATGACGCAACTTAGCGAATTCAAGCCGACATACCAACAACAAATAGGCTTGCTCAATGAATTTGACCGAACATTCAAACAATAATTCTATATAACAAAAATAGCCAGATGTTCAGACAAATCAAATCAAATTCATTATAATCCTAACAAAGTTCAATATTTTCATTGTAACAAAAGAAATCTTTCAAGTCAACATATTTCTCAAGTAAAAATAATTTGTACATTAATGATAATACGGTTTGCTCAAACTAGAAATATGCAAAGTTAAACCATTCTCAAATAATATTTTCTTAGTACTAAACTTTTAAAACATCATAGAATGTTTTATTAACCAAAAAATTTTAAAGGTATTAAAATGGCTTGAGTGGAATGAATTTAAAGTTAATAGCATGAGGGTTAAGAGTTCAGTCTCACTTAAACAAATTACACGCTTTTTATAAGCTATGATCTAAAACAAACAGCCCGCATGGGTAGGCTCAACTGGTTCATAGAGGTGTCAACTTTGAATGAGACCAGGGATCGAGTCTCACCAGCGGGCGTGTGGATGGAGCAACTATCAAAGTGAGGAGGCTTCTTGTGCGCAAGTGAGCACCGGCTAGCCTCTATGTCATGTTCAGTTTAGTCACCATTATTACATTCCTCCAAGACGCTGTGGGCCGGGGGCTTCTTTGTGCGCAGTGAGGCCACCGGTCTTAGCCTTCTATGGTTCATGTTCGTTGCGTCACCATGACTTTACATCCTCCCAAAGCCCTTGTCGGGCGGGGTGTGGTGGGCCCTTAGGGTTGGTGTTCGCTTTTTTTGAATGATGATATAAAAAACACAATGCTAACAAAGGGAGCATTTCGAACCCACGACCTTTCTTCACAACACCCAAAAACCACATTCTACCGTCTCAACACTTATTACTTTCAGTCCAGACATCATTCTACACTTCATATCCATCCGAAAACACAGTTCCATCGAACCCAACACATTTCAATCCCGTTCAAATCCTTTCATTCCCAAAAACATCATCATGTGCTAAAATATTTTTAATCTACTAACCTAAATGGGTATTTTAAGGTGTGGAGATTATTCATTAATAAGTTATGGTTTTGGCAAATAAGGAGAGAAAGAGTTAATCACTTACCTAAAATATCAAATTTGCTATTAGTACCAGAATACTCCTTGTCACATCCTGAATATTTTCACTAGTCTTTTAGGGCTCCCATGATAACCAACTCAAAAGAGTGAAATATAGGAGGTTAACTCACCTAGAATACTCCAATAGCTTTAAGATTTAAGCTTGAAGAAGATGGAGATCAAATTCAAGTTTCTCCTTCCCCTATCTCTCTCTAGCCCATATTTTCTTTTTCTTCTTTCAATGAATGTTTTCCAAGATAAAAGGTCCTTAAGCTTAAAGGATAAGAGGGACAAGTTAGTAATTTCCCACATATATCTTTTTTTAATAAGTTTTTACTGTGACTCTTTAATACACTAGTTATATCTTGATTTATAAGTAGGTGGGTATTACAATCTTCCCCTCCTAAAATAAGTTTCTCCTCGAACTTACACGTACCTTTAACTTGAAAGAGGAGAGGGGTGCGGGCGGGGGGTGTTCAGGATTTCCTTCATATCATCTTCCTTTTTCCATGTTTGTTCTCTTGGGGTTGATGTGTCTTTCACTTTACAATAGGATTAATCGGGACCTTCACTACTTTGCCTCCTTTCGGTCAATGATGCGAAATGTTTCTTCGTTCTAATTAAGTCATCTCTAACTTCAAAATAGGTTGGTACTCCCCAATGACTCGGACCTGCAATTACCGTTCGTAGCATTTGATACATTGGAATACATCTGAACTACCAGCTGTTGTGGTGTTAGGGCTAGTCATAGCCAAACTACCAACTTACTCAATCTCAAATGGTTATTACAGTAACGTGGACTTAATTTCCCTTTCCTCAACCTCCTTACTTCTCGAGTTGGTGAAACATTAAATATACACAATCTCAACTTTGTTCTTATTCTTTTCTTTTCAAGTCGCCAGCTTTTTTTGTCTTCTTGAGAGTCTTTAATTATTTTCTTAATTAATTGAAACCTTCTCACTTGTGTTTTTACAAGTTCTGGCTCCTAAGTTTTTCTGTTCTCTAATTCATTCTCAATATTAAGAGATCAACATTTCCTTCCATATTAGCTTCAAAGGTGTTCATTTCCTATACTCGATTTGGTAGTATTGTTATTGCAAATCATTAAAGTTAAGTATTTAATTTACTCCCAATCTTTTCTTGAAATCCAAGACCAAGAATGAAGCATATCTCCAAGGTTATTAATTAGCCTTCGGTTTCCATCTGTTTGTGGTATGATATGCAGTGCTCTAATTTTAATTCGTACGTCCCCATGGTTCGTTATAAGCTTCTCCAAAATTTGACACAATTCTTAGAGTTCCGGTCCAGATTCTCTATTAACGTTATCCATGTACCTTCAATTCATCACATACACTAAGTATGTCATTCAAGAAGTTGTTCTTTCTAATGGTAGAAAATGGCAACCTAGTGGTCAATCCACATAACCCAAATGTTTTTCTGCATGCTGACTGTTCGGTACTTCCATCGCAAAATTCCATAGATATATGATCCCACATTGGATGGTCCTCTATGGTTTCAATGAATCTACAGCTCTTTGGTGTTCGGCTTTGACTTATTGACATTTATCATCATCTAGCCCGTTCATTACCCTCCACTAGGAAATTATTTTTTTATATCTCTAATATTTGGTAGCACCTGGATATGTACCGGAAGTGAGGCTGATGGGGTCTCCTTTAAAATATCCTTCCTTACTCAACATCATTTGTAATCTAGTCATGACTTGAACTATATAGATCCATCATCAGAACACTGAACTCCTTTGGGATCCCCGCTTGAATTTTTATTTTTTCCGATTCTATTAGTCAGGCTCTAACATTGGCAATTTATGCGATCTGAATAATGCTTGATTTTTGCAAGTCATAGTTTCAAGTTCCCTTGCTTATTTGAAAATACCTCAACTTTCAAATCTTGAAACTTTTCAACCAATTGATGTTGATTTGGTCAACAACACTTGCACATTAACCGTAGAAGGACTGACGACTTAAAGTATCGCTACCACGTTGCCTTACGCGGATGATATTAATAGAGAGGTTTCATAATCTTTGATTAGCTTAACATCGTCGTTGTCATCAATTTTAATTCCTTTTGGGTAAGAGGTACTTCCAATCTTGTGAATCCGTGAATCTTTGACAAGCTCTCCATACAAGTGTGCTCCATATTTTAAAAGAGATATCCAAGCTGTTAGTTCTAAGTCTATGAGTCGGGTAATTAACTTCATGGGCTTGAATTGTCAAGAGTATAGGCTCCACCTTATCATTTGCCTCACACACATCCTTAACCTCTTCTTGATGCGACTATTATAACATCTCTTTCCCCGGATAGTAGCGCTATAAGATTAGGTGCAATAACCATCTTTTCTTTAATTTCTTAAGAACTCTCACACTCTCTTCCCAATTAAACTTTATAGCCATTCCGGTTACCGAATCAATGACATATTATTAATTGGAAGTCTTTCACGAATTCATGTAATAACATGCTACCTGAAACCTCTTTACTTTCTGTAACATTAGTGGTCTCAAAATTGTGTTATTGCTTACCTTAGTTCGGTCTCAGAAAATCCCGTCTCCAGACAATTACATGACTAAGAAGACATCTCCTTAATCAAAATTCACATTTACTTGCTTGAATTACCAATTCCTTTTCCTTTCAAGGTATGCAAGAGGGTCCATCATGATATTGAGCATGCTCCTTCCCCATCTTTGAATCTACAAAATTTCATCAATGAATATCACACAATTCTGTCTAGAAAGTAGCTGAGGACTCAGTATTTTCATTAAATTACATAAGGAAAAGGCGCAGTCATTGGTTAGCCCGAACAGCATCACAAAATTCATAATGGCCATACCAGGTCCTACAAAGTAGTCTTGGATACATCATAGCTTTACCTTTCATTGATGGTACCCTAATCTCAATCATTTTTGAGAGGTATTAGCACCTTGAACTGGTTCAAAATAATTCCTCTTATGTTAGTAGGGATACTTGTTCCTTAATAGTACTTTATTCAATTTCTAATAGTCACTACTACAATTCGCAAGCTATCATCCTTTTTCTTCAAAAATACACTAGTGCACGCCCAAAAGATCACTAGTCTACTTAAATCCAATCCGGCATTTTGCAACGCACTTTAACTCCGTCGCTCAGTGACGATGTAATGCGATTAAGGGGCTTTGAGACTGGAGTGGTTCTAGGGACAACCTGCTATTTCAAACTCGATCAATTTCTTTCTATTTGGGACGGTAATCTAGGTAAAGCTCTGTGTACACCTAGGAACTTCCTTACCACTGGATATCACTAACTTACTTCTTTCTGAGTGGGTTCCATTACATAAGTCAAGAAACCACTACACCCTTTTCTCGATTCTTTCTTAGCCTTTCAATGCAATAATTACTTTTCAATGCATTTTGACACCACACACCCACATCCTAGGAAAGTATCCCAGCAGTAAGATAGATTGTCCCAGATTTGAGAATTCCACATTTCTACGAGCAAATCAATGTAGGCATAGTTTTTGGATAGCAGTCACGATCCTAATATCCCATCAAAAATCTTGCTAATGATTAAATTCAATGCACATCACTCCCATTTAGGTTGCCATGAACTCTTGAAACCAAGTATATGTACACCACAATTTTTCACCACCATAGGGGTACTAATATACAAAAGTTCACTCAACTTAGCTTGAAAATTTAAATTCTTTGCAAACTTCTCCAATATAAAACAAAGCGAAGAACCTGAATCACACAGCACGTAAGCATCCAAAACTATGTTCCAAATAGGCAACACATTTATCAACGGCGTAACTCGACAAGTTCGACCACATGTAGGAACACCCCACTTAATCCTTGTAAAGCAACACTCCTTAAATTCACAACAGAGAAAGTATAACCACATTAGCCAAAATGTTTAGAAAACCACATCCAAAACTTGCTCAAAGCCTAAACTTATCATCCGCTAGGTTAAAGCCTAATCTTGCAAAAATTCAAACTTAACTTCTTGACCAACTAAGGATTTAAACATGGCTCTGATACCACTCTGTCACGCCCCACTTCTAGGACATGACTCGGCCGTACCGTTACATGAAAACTTGTAACAATACGAAGCCGAACCGCACATATCTCTCGAAACCTTCTTAACAACACTTAAATACATAACAATTCCACAATCCAAAATGACAAAAAGTAAACAACTAGTTCTTCCCAAAGCTCATTAAATCCACACACAAATATTTACATCATGAGTAGTATGTCCAAAATACATCACAAGCACAACGGGTTACCAAAAATACAAGGGTCAAGGGGAATATCCAAAAGAAACAAAAATTCGTGATAAGCTCCAACACTAAGACTAAGTCTCCTAGTTTCAAAAGTCATCTTCGAGACCCACCACTTGCTCATGCTATTCACATGTCCTTACTACTCTGAAACATGGAAAATAAAATACAAATAATGAGCTAATGCCCAGTAAGTGATACTCCTCTCAACCCCGGATCAAGTAACCCAAAATAATACAAAATGCTTTAGAGTAATAACTCGTTGCTAAACATGATTTTTAAACATATCGAAGTCATAATATACTTTCATCATATATGCACAGTTCACAAAACAAGAAACTTTAGCTACATGGCATCAACAATATTTCATAATATAATACTTTCAAAACAAAACCATTCCTTAACATATGATCATTGCAAACTACAGCACTATTAGTAACCCATGGAAACCTTTCAACAAATAATTCAAAAGACTCGAAGATTGGATGAGTCAAGCTCGACGATCGGATGGCCAATTAGAACATTCCCAGAGCCGAACATAACACAACAATAGTTACTCATGAGTTTGGACCGAACATTAAATAATATTTTTATAACAATACCCGATGTAGCAAAATTTTCCTTAAAATGCACATAACAAAGTACATAATTTTATGTACAAAGTCTTTCAAGTCACATATTTTCTCAAGATACATATATGTCAAATGGATTAATAGGTTGTCAACAAGAAAATGCAAAATATAAACATTCTCAAAATAATAATTTTTCTTAGTACATAACTCTTTAAACATCATAGAATGTTATTAAACCAAAATAATTTTAAAGGTATTGAAATGGCTTAGTGGAAAGAACTTAAGTTAATAAGCATGAGGGTAAGAGTTTAAAGTCTCACTTTAAATATAACGCATGTTATAAAGCTATGATATAAAAAACACGACAATTGCTAAACAAGGGAGCATTTTGAAACCAACGACCTACATTCTTGGCACAACCACCAAAAAACCACTCTACCGTCTCAACACATAATTAATTTCAGTCAAAATAACAGTTCCATCAAACCAACAAATCAACCACAACTTCAATTTAACCATCATACCAAAAACATATCTAGGTCATATCAACAGTCTATCATCGAAAACACAGTTCCTCCACCAAAACAAAATTCACCACACTTCAATTCATTTCATAACCAAAACATATCAAGTCTAAATATTTTTACCATGGTTGCAAGTAAGGCCGCTAGGCGCTTTTTTCCTGGGTATCAATTTGGAATGTAGAATATTCTCAACTTCAATTAAAATGTTGCAGTACAGCTGAAGAATCAATTCAAATTTTCTGGACAGAGGTGTTGGTGGTAGCTGCTGAAGCCAGGAGAACTCAAAACTCACTGGGTGGTATTTGGATAAGTAAATGCAAATTTATTTTATTTTTTTTTTTTTTAAATTATCCTCATACCAGTATGAGTTTGATAAATATGCATTACGGAAATCACGATTGTTATGTAAATTTGTAATGGCTCTCTTTTGATGATACACACTTAGATTTTATGTATCTTGGTTCAATTTTCATATATCTAAATCATTGGCAAGGAAATGAAAAAAGAGGCAAAATGTGCTTGGAGGAGCCTAAAGTAACGTTGTTATGAATGAAAATTCTCATCCCCAAGATTTTCGTGAATTGGTGATGCAGCAACAGAAAATAAGTAATTGCTGGTCCTCAAATATTCTAGGATTTAACTGAGATTCGGGTGCAAAGTAACTCCTGTTACGCAGTCCAGAGCATCATATATCATCGCCAACAACAGCTGCTCCAAACATCTCATTTCAAGCTCAGACTTGAGCTCTCACTGCTACCTCTGAGATCCGTTTGGGATCAAAAGGAGGCTTTTCCACAGCGATGTCCGTTGATCTTTTGATGATCTGATTTGAACACAGACATTGAAAAAAGCTGATTCTCCTTCCACGAGTATATCTTCCAAGAATCGACAGCAAGATACTTTCAGTTCATCTGGTGAATACTCAAAGTTCTTGAAGAAAGGCTCACAAAACTTATCTAAGCATAAGATGCTAAATTTTGTGTTCAGGACATTCATGGAAAATTCTTTGAACTTGATCCGAAACCATGAAAGTAGAGGAGAAAGAGAGAGACGTTCTCTGGAGTTAAGCAAGAATGTGAGAAAATTGGTATTATTGTTCAAGAGTTCTCCTCCTGACCCTCCCCCTCTTTGTTCAATAATGTCAAAATAAGGCACTTGTCTTTGGAAAACCCCCACGGTGCTTACATATGCGAGCTTGAAACTGCTACCCGTGGATTTTCTAAAGCTAATTTTTTGGCTGAGGGTGGATATGGTTCTGTACACCGTGGAGTCTTACCAGATGGCCAAGTCGTAGCTGTCAAGCAACACAAATCTGCGAGTTCCCACAGGTGACCGCGAGTTTTGCTCCAGAAGTGGAGGTCTTGAGCTGTGCTCAGCATCGAAATGTTGTGACGCTAATTGGATTCTGTATAGAGGATGGAAGAAGGCTGCTTGTCTATGAATACATTTGCAATGGTTCTTTGGATCTCACCTATATGTACTTTAATGTTACATTTCTCCACAAAACAGGGCACAATCGAGATCCATTAAACTGGTCTGCGAGGCAAAAAATTGCAGTTGGAGCTGCTCGAGGGCTGAGATACCTTCACGAGGAGTGCAGAGTAGGATGCATTGTACATCGTGACATGAGGCCTAATAACATTCTTCTCACTCATGATTTTGAACCATTGGTATGTCTTCCTCATCCTTTTATTTTTTTTTAGCCTTGAGATGATTGCTTTTGACCTAAGTATTGTTGTAATGTTATGATACAAAGCTGAATTAATTTTATATATTAAAAATGTAAGTATACCTATACAATGTAATATTTAAATGTTAAGACAATAAATGCATTCATATTGCTAATCTGATTTGCAGTAATGATCTTACAAAGTTAAACGGACAGAGAAAGACCCGGACCACCTCGTGGTTTACACACAAAAAAATAATAGTGATCTTACAAATCTATTAATATGCATTCACACTTAGGGAAGAAATTTTTTTTCCTACTTGATTTTACTTTACCTACCTTTCTTTGTAAATTATTAAAAAACTAATCAAAATTTCAAACTATTAAAAAGTTAGTAAGTTATAAGTATGACATTTGTTGACGCATATTATTAAAAAGTAAAATATTAAATTATACAGTGTTATTAAATTTTATATATATATATATATATATACTATATATATATATAATATGATGTGTGTGTGTGTGTGTGTGTGTGTGTGGTGTGTGGTGTGTGTAGTGTTGTGTGTGTGTGTGTATATGTGATGTAAGAGTGGTGTGTGGAGCTTTTTTTCATTTATATAAGTATAATTTATCAAAGTTAATAATTAATGTTGATTTTGATTTTTAACTATTAATATAAAATTTAATAATTAAATTAAAATTGAATATATAATGTCGTAAAATTAATTCATTGACTACATGAATTTAATAAATTGTGTACGTATTTTTTTTGTATCTTGCATCTTGTGTTAATAATAAATCAACAAATCTCTTTCATATATATAATAATAATATAAAAATATATTTATATTAATATATACACCAAATATATTAAATATATTAATATATTAAAACGGACCAAACGGTTATTAATATATAGTATAATACAGTAGTATATACTAATCGAAAAGATATATAATACAAGTAATATATATATATATATATTATAACCAAAATAAGAAAATATATAATTACCTTAACATATAGTTATATATTAACAAAATAAAAAAATAAATCAATATATAATGCCTCAATGTTTTTTTTTTAAATAAGTACTTTAAAATATATCAAAGACTATAATTATATTGGTAATTGTTCAATACATAGATAAAATTGGGAATGTTGAAATTTGCGTATTTAAAATTTGTAAATTTCTACATAACAAATGTCAAGATAATATAGTCAAGATTGATTAATATTGTCAAATAAAATAATTGTATAGTATGGTTGAAACCAAATATGAGACATAAGGGAGAAACAAATAAAAATTAGGAAATATATATTAAATATATTAACTATATTTGAAAGAGCTGAACTTGCTGATATGCCAAACAAGGACATTGCGAGGTAAAGTTTAAGCAAAATTTCAATTATTATGTTGTGTGATTCACGTGATTTAAAAACTCTTTTTGTCAATAAAACCCCTGAAGTAGTTAATATGATTGGCTTAATTATATATTTTTTTAATTTTTTAAAAAAAATTATTATTAGAATTAATTATTATATTATTATATATATAAATATTATTTAGTGTTATTATTATTTATTTTATTATTATTATTAAATATATGGTATATCAATTAGGTCATTTTAGCATGATTAAATCTAAACAGTCTAATTTTTTCAAAATCTTTTTACCAACCGTTGATATAATTCGCTGGTCAAATCTGCATAATATAATCCCTAACTGCTAATTGTTAAACAAGGACATTCGTGAAGGTAGTTCTTACTTCAATTTGTTGTGTGATGTTGAATACTCTCTTTGTCACAAGATCCCTCAAGTAGTTAAATAATGATATGACTTTTATAATTATATTTTTAAAAAAAATTTCATGGTTTAATAAAATTATTGGTAAATAAACATATAGCATATATTAATGTATTATAGATTTGATAGTTTAATTAAAAAATAGTGAACAAAAAAAGATAATAGACAATAGTAGCGAATATAATCAAAATTGATCGATTTGAATGTAAAAGAATATTTCAATTGAGTGAAAAATAAAGAAATATAACTAATAAAAATATTTTCTTAATTAATTTATTTGATAAATGAATATTTTTTTTATAAGTAAATTGTGGCAATGGAAGCGAATATAATCAATTGGAATGAATTTGAATGTAAAGAATTTTTATATTGGGAAAAAATAAAGACAATATAACTAATAGAGAATTATTTCTAATTTGTTTAAAATATATTGATAACGAATAAAATTTTTTTTTTGAATAAAGATATCTGTAGAACATAATTCAAAAATGAAAGAAAAAGAGTTAATATCCAACAATGGTCCTCCGAATTATGTTGATATTTCCACAAATTGGTCCTGACTTTTAATTTGGACCAATTTAAGCACTTGACTTTCAAAATATTGAATCCAATGTTGGTCCTTCCGTCATTGAAGGTTAAGATTGATGTTAGTTGAGGGGTGAAGTAGTCATTACACTTGCTTAGAATATAATTCATTGTCTTTCTCCCTTTTGAAGGCCATGCTTCGAGTTGTAAAATATCGCCTTGGTAAACAACCTCAATGCAGAACTTAAATCCGCCGAATGCAGCCAAACCTGTGAGGAACGGACTTAAAAGATTGCACCAAAAAAGTAACATTTCAGAACAAAAATCAGAAAAAAAAAAAAAACGTAATAGTAATGGTGGAATCAAACAATCATCTGTATCTGAACAAACTCAGGCAACATGAGTGAAAGGTCACCAATCATACCACCTTGAACATAAGCATCAGCAACTCCAAATAAACCACTGCACACACATATTCCAGAAAAGTTGGAAATCATGGAGTGAAAAATGCAGAGTCTCAATATTTTACTTCAAGAAGCATGCACCAAAATGAATCTACAATTTTCATAAAGCACACACCACACCCCAGAATAACAAAAATAGCAAATGTCCCGCAGTGGAAATCAAAGGATATATAATAACAACAAATTAACCCACAATACATAGTCCGTCTATAACAT
>VALG01011081.1:0-12787 GCA_009835305.1 Ipomoea purpurea
CTAATCGTCTCTGGAACTAGACTTCGGTCGTTGAGCGTTCGGCCTAACTTTATCCCATTTCCAGCGCGGTGGGTGTCCCAGGTAAATCCTTCACAGGGGCAATCGGGATTCGGGAGGCTCTCAGGGGACGACGCACATGGTTTAAAGTGGCTGGGCACGCGTATCAACTGGCCTCCATCCCCAAAATGGGTGGCCTCGGCAGCAACTGCAGGCATCCACCCACGGAGGGGAACTCGTTTCTTTTTTTGGTTCCAATTGAACAAAGCATTTTTAAAACATCATTCTAACTAGACTGTCAGCACCGGAAGCATCACTTGACTACAGCCGCCCAACCCATTGTCTCAGCGAGTTGTCGCATTGCAGTCAAATTCCATCCGACTCACAACCCCAGCCCTGGGTCCGCTGCCTCAGATAACGCTCCTCTGACTGCACCCAGGAAACCCATCCTGACTAGCCTAGGCTTTCCGAACCCTTGTTGCGAAACAATCCGATCCTTTACCGAATTGGCAACACAACACACATAGCAACATAGCAAACACATCACCCACACCACCGTGGAGCGGATAGAACGACCACACACCAAACTATGCCGACCGTCACCCCACTCAGGAATGGCCTACGAGGTCATGATCTTCCACCAAGGCGACGGAGACCAATTCACTATAGGCATTTATAGCTCGATTACACAACCCACGAACTACCATAATATCAAACGAGACACGGCCACGACAAACGGGCGCCGTTTGGCCACATCCACGGGATCTGAAACAGTAAACGGTCAGCCGGGTCAGCGCGACTTTCCAGCGGTACCGCGGGGGGTCACCCGCCGCTCCGCCGTCACAGAACGGCAGCGGTCGCGGCGCTGCCCGCCGCCAACGCACGTGGTTTGCGCCAGTCGGGTTGGTGGCGGGTCCCTACCCCCCACCTACCCCCCACTGCCCTCCACAACTTTCGCCGCCGCCACCGACTGCTGCGCCGAAACCATGCTTAACACTTACACAACACACATCAATTGACACACGTAGACAATAACAATCAAATAACGACAACGAGACGGTTACGTACTCCATCATCGCTTTCCCAATATAGTGATTTAACACCCAAACCATTGGCATTATCCCATCCATATACCCATAGTGATTAACATCTATACGACGGTATATGTACCGCTAGGGTCTAATCGCTTTGTAGTTAGACTTTTACTTACCGAGTCGTCTTCTAACCTGCAGAGATTCGGTAATAACAACATACAAGTCATCAAGATACCAATTAATATCAAAGAACATAATAAATTCAGCCAGAACCAACACGTAATCATCAAATAATATCAATTAATCGTCACCAAGATCATCATAATTAGTTCAGAAGAACCTCCGAATATCTTAACGATACAAGATTCCCCATGGAATGCATCAAATTCATCGACAATAACCTAAGAACTGGTTATCAGGGAACACACGCCCATTGCATAAAATAATCGGGAAACCCTAAGGGAGATCAGAACTATTCAAAGGATAGGGTTTTGTTGAGACATGGGCTTACCCCTCTTAGCCTAACTTAATTCCTTGCATAAGATCTTCCCTTCAACTTTCTTGATTCCCCTAGGGAATCTTGACTCCTGTGGCTGCTGGGCCCGATTATTCGCTGGGGGAATTCCAAATGCCTCCTAATCCCCTAAAAAAAAAAAATTTAATTGCCAATTTGTGGGTTTCAATCCCCTAGATTAGGAATGAGGCTTAGGGATGGGTCCCACGACTTGGTGGGCTATTTCCCAATTTAATCCTAATATTTATTCTTTCATATGGCATCAGATACGATTAACTTACTTGGCTCTTAGCGGCGTCAACACGGGGTGTTACAGCAATATCAAAAGCCATAACTGCCTTTTCCAAAAATAGTTCTAATCTTGCACTAAACATCTACATATTCTAATATATTGTTTACACTTTTACAAAATAATTCGCCTTACCCCATGGAACGTCAATCCAGATGTCCTTACAATGTTTTATCAGTTCAAAAAATCTAGTGAAAACTAATTCTACTTTCCGATTGCTCTATTCGCAGATAATTGAAGAATTGAAAAACTTATTACCATCTGAACACGCCATCGGGTATCTCTCATTTCCACACCCCAGCTCCACACACCCCTACAGCAGATGATGCTCAGAGCGACGCACAGGCATGTAGTTACAACCGGATGGCCTTTCTTCACTCGCATTCCTGTGTCTTCGTGTGACCTAAGGCTTTTAAGCAGCCTCCGATCGCATCACATTCGGTCCCACACCACGGTCTTGGTAACCGTCAAGTCCCAGTAGACCTTTTGTTCATCAGTCGTCTACTAATATAAAGGTTACCAACTTTTGAACTGTTTATATTTCCATGGTCGCCCTTATAAACATAAAAGCAACAACCGACATCCCGCCCATGCGCGTCGTGTGTCTTTATTGGACTCAACACTCAAGTCGGAAATTACTCAGCATGTCTGAATCAGTTCCAACGCATTATATATCAGCCAATGAATATGGTGTTGTCATGCATGTACTTCCTATCTATAAGAATGCACGGACATCTACCCAATCCTCCACCATCTCTTAGTGGTTCTATCACGCAAATAATTTTGTTCAAACATCGCCCCCTTTCTTACCACAGGTTCCAAAACACGTTGCCCGATCGCACAATCACCTGTTACCGGCAACCTGCGCCCTCTCCAAGTACTCTCAGTCTAACGTAGCTGCACGTACCACGAACTCTGCCTCTTCACGAGGGTTCCTCCAACTCTAGTCTAACCCCGCGAGTTCAACACCAGCTTCCACTCCCAGTTCCAACACAGTCCAGCTGGCGCCAGCCTCTCGACACACCCACGGTTCCAAAAGATGTCACATGCAGGGCAATCGTGTCTCACTCCAACGCCGTACAACCTCCGAAAATTCTCAACCAAAAAGGATCTGTCCTTCTTCCAGGAGCGTCATCCTAGATCCTAGGGTCACTCTCACCACTAATGCTCTAGTTAACCAGTCAGTCACAGTCTGCTGTAAGACCTTCTTCCGTCGCCGCAGGGCTCCTAAAGACGCCGGTGGACGGACAGCATGGGATACTGAGGAGCTTGAAGCACTCTAACATAACACAAACATGCCAATGCTGGTTCCCCATGGGCAGCTGTCCATCTGCTGCCAGGGTCTATCGTGTCAAGGCGAAACCGGCATGTCCGATCGACGGCTAAAAATCACGACTCTGTTGCTAAAAAGGTCTTGCAACTCTGGACGGCATTAATTTTGAAAACTATAGCGCCGGTATCGAACAAGTGACCATCCTGTTGGTTTTGACATTGCCTTGAGTAAGCATCGACTTTGCCCCAGTGAGATATTAATAATGTGTTCCTCCCTCATCGAACCCAGCACTGTAGGAGGGATTATGGAACAACCACCAGGCTTTGTGGATCACTCGTTCCATCCAATGTTGTAAACTCCTCAAAATCTCTATACTGTCTCAAGCAGTGCCTAGAACTCTGTCATTCTGGAGCTTCACAGTTTTTGTTACGCATATGGTTTTGTGAAGTCACCACAGCAGATGCTTCTTGCTTCTATTATGCTAATATGTCATGTTTAACTTCCTGCGGTTAATGTGATGAATATTATCTTACACAGGTAAATGATGTTGCTTGCTTGATCGCTGTTGGGACTTTGTCAGCTTGGGTTTGCTCTCAAAGATCTTGCCCCTTACATCACTTCTTAGGTGTTGGTGGTTCAAACACCTGCTGGTCTATTTCTGACTCGGAGTCATTATGTCACTGATATTCTGGTTCGGTTTAAAATGGATGGTGCAATAGTTATTTCAACACCACTAGCTACCTCGGACAAATTGCTGCCTGCGCCGTCTGGTACAACACCGGTTGACGTCACTCAGTTTCGGTGTCTCCTTGGCTTGTTGCAGTAACCAGTTGTCACTCGGCCAAATGTACTTATGCCACGTCAACCGTCTTTCGCAGTTCATGCACTCTCCCACGGAACTGCAACTGGCAGGCTGCTAAACGCTGATGCGCTACTTGAAGGGTACGGTTTGTCATGGCTTGTTCCTCCTTGCTAGGCAACCCTTGTCACTCAGTGTGTATACACGATGTTGATTAGGGTGGCTGCACTACTGATGGTCGTTCCACCAAACGTACTTGGTGTTTCTTGGTTCCAATTCCATATCTTGGAAGTCTGCTCGCCAAAAGTCTGTGTCGCGCTCTTCCAAGATTGGAGTCTCCGATGGGCCCTCTAACTTGCGGGGCGTATAATAACATATGAGCTCACATTATTTATCTCTCTATTTTAGCTCCTGTGATTACTCTGTAGGTTAGATTAGTTTGTTGTAACTATTAATCTAGCTTTCCTCCTCTGTACACTATTATAGCTGCATGAGCTTACATTAATAATCATCAAGTTCATAACTCTATACATGGTGCCTCCATGTCCAGAGAGCTGATACCCTGAGATTTTTTTTTCTGAAGACAAAGCACGAAAACAGAAAAGCGTGGGCATACTATTTTGGCGTACAGAAAGGAGCTTGTGTGCCCTATTCAGGTATGCCTCAAGATCGAATTGCAATTTTCGTAAAATCCTGCAGAGTTTGTACTTTTATTTTTGATTTCAAAACAAAAAAAAAAAAAAAAAAAAAAAGACCCTGTGTGTGTGTATTCGAAAGGGGCAATGAGATACGGCTGAGACTGCTTTGTTTCTTATTTTTTACCTACAAAACAAATTTCACCGGTTTGTTTGAATACATGATCCTCCCTATACAAACCAATTTTAATAACCTGCAATACCCTTGTTGTGTTTGTGCATCAATCCACTAATACCTCTCATTCTCCAGCTACTCTGCCATGTTTTAATCTTACTCTTCCTCCCGGCATCTCAGACTACAAGAATAATGGGATGAGTATCAAACACACTCGTATGATGTATCTATCCCGTACAAACGGATTAATTAGCTATTACTATATACTCAGATATATAACTATATACAGTAATATATTAGTAATATATAATATGATAGACTATACCTATCACATATAGTATATAGTATACATAGTATAATCACCGTGCGATGCACGTGACCAAAAATTTAACATATTATCAAATATATCTTTGTATTGTAAAATAACCATTTTTTCAACAAGCAATCATTTGGATTTAAGAAAGGGAAAACCACACTACTTAACAATAACCGAGAAGTTAATTAATATGGTCTCAACACACATCATAAAAATGAAATCCCAAATCGGGGGCGTTTAAAATCTCCACCCCCTCTTTTGTAAACAAAATTGGTGTGAATTACAGACTATTGCCTAAATCATACAATCAAAATTTGAGCCCTTAGGCATTGCTCACCCAAGATCGGCAGACATACGTACATGTCTTCCATGTACACTAAATGCTTTGTGATGCAAACTCCAACATGGGATCAACGCTATCCTGTTTTGTTTATAGTCATTGCATATGACAGCATTAATGGAATTGTTATTCTTTTCAAACTGAATGGCAATCTGGATCGAAATCATGACACTTCGAGGAACCAACACCCCTATTACCGCATGAGTCACCTGTAGAATTTTAGCTTCTATACCTGATTCTGCCAACTCCTAGTGACATCAATCTAGTACACGTGCAAACCCGAGGAATGATCTATACTCCTCACTAGATCCACACAAATGAGCCATACCTTTAAGCGTGTAAAGAGCGGTTAGGTATGCCAGAAGCTCGATCATTAAGCGAATTCCAGGGGTGTCGGTACAATGTCGGCCAAAACCCTCGCTGGACTCAGACCTACAGACCATATCGCAACTCAAATATGTCTTGCTCTCGGCAACATGGATGTCGCTCATGTACTAGTTGATCGCGTTAACTACATCTAGAGTTGGGGCCAGACTAGCACGATTATCTAAAAAATTGTTATCAGTGCTGTCACTTGTAAACATCGGGAAAGTGTTTTCAACAATAGTGGCAATGGGATCCCCATTCATGGGCAATAACATGTAGGGTGGGATATCAACTTCTACAGAACCATCATTTTGACCTCCAATTGTCCCATCTCCAATGCTGCAATCCATTTTGCAAATATTCAAATTGTTTTATATCAGCGCCAACACCAGTATTATTCAAACGGAGATTTTTTGTCAATTTAAAAACCTTGCAATTTTCCCATAAATAAGAAGCATTGATTCTGGTAGCAACAATGTCTTGTCATGACCTTTTGGGACTACAGGCAATATCTGTCTAAAGTCACCACCCAACACAACCGTTTTTCACCAAATGTTTTGTTTGCACTTGCTGGATTAACAAAACGTAATAAATCTCTCATTGTTATATCTAATGCTTCAAAATAGTGTTTATGCATCATTGGTTCCTCATCCCATATGATTAATCTACACTTGATGATTAATTCAGCCAAATCACTACCAAGCCAGATGTTGCATGTCGAGTGCTCGTTCAAAGATATGGGGATTGCAAACCTAGAGTGTGTCGTTCTTCCACATGGTAAAAGTAACGAAGTTATACCGCTTGAAGCGACGTTAAGTACTATTTCACCTTTAGAACGCAAATACGAAGATAATGCCTTCCATACGAATGTCTTCACGGTTACCCCGTAACCATACACAGAAAACAAACCCCCACCATTTGTTAACGCATCTCCAATGATTGTATCATAAACAATCCTTTGTTCATCCGTTAGCTTACTTGACAAATTAACACTTTCCTCAGCAAGTGTTGCACGATCGTAAGATAACTCCTCAGGAAACAATCAGTTACCACACAAAATTTGTTACTCGAAGTTCGGTAAAGGCATAGGAGGAAAATCCTTCAACGATCTATTGTGAACTTGCAACACCTTTTTGAACTCAATCAAAGCAAAGTTCTCTTCTCGTCATCATTTAACACCAAATCTGCAATGGATTGTAGTCTATGTATTAATCAGTGTTGCAAAAATCGCGCCTAGGCGGCGATTAATCGGCGCCTAGGCGCTAGGCGGTCGACTACCTAGGTGTCCTAGGCGCCCGCCTAGGCGCTCTAGGCGCCAATTAATCGCTATAAGCGCCCGCCTAGGCGGTACCCAGGCGCCTAGCGATTTTTGCAACCTACGGTGGTTAAATTATTATTATTATTATTATTACATATCTATATATATATATATATATATATATATATATATATATATATGAACTAATTAATTAAGTAGTAAATATCATACCTTGATTTAAAAGTAACCTACGGTGGTTAAATAGTGCATCTTCAGCTAAGTGGTGCCACACCTCATTCCATACATGCTCTGGTCTATTTAGAGAATTCGTAATCAACAATGTCACAAAGAGTTGTCTCATCGATTAAGCCGATGACCAATAGCTCGCTTCCTGAATTGCATCAACGTATTATTTATCATCATCTAACAATCCTCGTGCATAGCATGCATCTCTAAATGTAGAATACTCAACCCCATCAAATGTACGAATGTCTTTGAAAGATGTAGGGTCGTGAACTATATTAAGAAGGCATCTAAGATAATATAGTTCACCACTACCATGTGGTACATAAAAAATACGACCAATTGAAAACCCCTTTTTCCTTGGATGCCACTCTCTAATATTCTTTTTCCAAACAAACTTATTGGGAATCTCAATATAGGTCAACACTCTAGCATCTTCATATTTACTGTTTGCATCAAACCACCCTAAAAACATACTTTGACCAATAGTAAATCTGTTTATCACATCTGTGATACTATCATCATCATGGAATACAACAGACTGACAATCTGGGAGGTGGAAGCTTAACCTCTCCACTGATGGTGTCCTATATTTCACATCAAAGCTTAGAAGACGCCGTGTAGCCTCACACGCAGAGACACTGCGGCAATCATAGTACATGTTTATCTCGTCAATTACTTCATTGTCGTCTGCGTCAACCGTGCTCTTATAGAATTCAGATGTTACACGATCATTGCCTTTGTTAACATACTTGAACAGATATTTTATAGATCTAGATTGGTTACACCACTCAACGTTCATGTGTGCCCTAGACTTCATAAACATATCTCTATTGTGTGGTATGACGTATCTATTGCCCAACGGAACATCGTTTTTTGTTATGGTCATGCCATCATCACGTCGCCTATATACCGGGTACCCATCATCGTCCAAACTGGAGCAGTCAACCAACTTCTTTAGGAAGTGCTTTGAACACCTTCCGTCTACCATGCAAGGTGAGTTCTTTCTTGCAACTCCACATGGACCATGTATCATGAATTCTCCAACTATATCACAGTACTCTTTATCGTGATCCTTGTTAGGTATTTCAGCTGATATGACACTGTCCATGTAGTCCTTTGAACTGGTAAACTCACTCCTATCTAGGAAAAGCAATATGTGTGCATGAGGAAGACCCCGCTTCTAGAATTTGATGGTGTATATTACTTTAAAAAATAAAAATTAATGTACACATATATTAGTGCTATAGTTTCAAATAAACTATAATAATGAAAATCAACAATTAATAATCTAACATGGACATTACCTGCTCTGATTGTTCCAAAAAGTTTACATGCTTTGAAATCTTTGATTAGACAATCCAATCTCATTTTGAATATCCGGCACACAATATTAGGCCTGTCTTCAGCCCTTAAGTTCCTCTTATTAACGTACCGTTGTATTTCTAGCCACTTAGGGTTACACGTAAAAGTAATAAACAAATTGGGGTACCCAATCCACCGACAGACTGCCATCGCATCTTGATAATTCTGTACCATGTAGCGGGCCCCACCTGTAAAGCTAGATGGTAAGATTATACGCTTTCCTTGTGTGCTAGGATCAATTTCTCCCCTAGTCAACGCATCTGACAGCCCTTTGTATGCCTCGCACCTCAGTGCCTTCTGGTTGGTCCTAATGAAAATAAGTCCACCTGACTCCACCATGGTGTAAGCATCCACTAAGAACTGCTGGAACAATCTCTTACCGTACAAAATTGTTGAGATCTAACTCGATCTTTCATGAATTCGAAAGGCAAAGTACTCCCTCAGGAAGATACGATACCTTGAAAATTTTTGACTGCTTGATGTCCCAGCAAATGGGATATCTTCCCAGTACCCATCCTCCCCGTAAGGAAACAATATTGGATATTTCAACGACAAGTAAGCAAGATTTAGCTCGCTTATCCTTTTCAATGCTCCAGATTTTGCCTCAACTACAATATCGCGTTCACCTATTGATGGGTCTAAATCACCAACAATCAAAGCTGCAACTTCTGACACTGTTGGTAAGTTCTAAGTTCTTGCGTCATTAGAACGTTTACCAATTAATCTCATCTTTATCTCCACTCTTGGATTTGCTTCTATCTCAGACCTTGCATTGCGAAATGACTTTACCAAGACGTTGTTCTGATCAAGGACCGCTTAAATGTCAGCAACAACATCAACATGGATTTTAGATTTATCATCTCCTCGCCTACAAAAGAATTTAAAATGTTATGAGATCAAGGTGGTGCAACAATGTCATTTATATGTCAACTATTACACTTGAGATAAATTACACATACCTAACTGAGAAAATACGATTACCTATCTCATTTTGTGTGTCATGAATATGCAGTTGTGCAAATTTTGGCTTGTTACCATCTAGCGGCAATAAGCTGCCTATCAGGTGAAGATTCTGGCCATACATACGGAAAACTGGAGCTACACCGCCATTGTTTATGGAATTGTCAATCTTCCCACCCATTGACGTGAAACTAAACATGTTATTGTAAGACCTAATGTTCTCTATGAAACATTTTCTTTTTTCACCATTAGTGAAGAACAAATCAAATAACTTTTTAGGTGGTGTTGTAGTTAGTGGTAAGCGAATCTTCCCATGCCCGCAACACGAAGAATATTTTGGAGATCCATTGACCTTGTTCTTATTAATACGTTCATCAAACCAAAATATTGCAGAACAATGCTCACATATATTGTTCGGATCACCAAGATCTGCATAGTCCTCTACAACACAAATTAATGTTTAATTAAGTATAATATACAAAAACAATTTTGTAGTTTGAATCTTTAATGTCGTACTGGCATATATTATATTACCATGACTGTAATCGGTTCAACTAACTCATCAAATTCATCATTCAAGTTTCGGTGGAAGGAAAATGTCTTGGACTGATCGTTTGATTTATGACGAAGCCGGTGATTTTAATGTAACCCGTGAGATCGTACTACTTCTGTTACCTAAATAAAAAACAATATTAACTATTTTTTTTATAAAACTTATATATATTTATAGAATATATATATATATATTTTATATATATATATATACATAATATATATAATTATATATGTATATTATATATATATATGTATATGTATATATATACATAAATATATTTATGTATATGTATATATATATATATATATATATTATATATATATATATATATATATATATAATAATATATATTGTATATGTAATATATTATATATATATATAATATATGTATATATATAGTATATATATATATATATATATATATATATATATATATACATATATATATAATATGTGTGTGTGTGTGTGTGTGTGCGCGCCGCGCGGGGGGCACTAATATATTTGATTATTTTCACTTAATATACATATGAATATAAAAACCTCTATATATTCATAACAACTTTTTTACTATAATGTATAATTGTACCATTTGTCACATCGTTTAATGTTACAGACTCGTTTAGTCTAAACTGTAGCTCGCCATGAAAAGAGTCGATGGTGTGCCGAAATTTCTCAATGAGCCATCTGGCATACTTTGATCTATGTGTTTTTTATATATTGTAGGAGATGTCAATGCGTTGATTGATGTTGAATTGATTTTCCCATTGATGTTGAATCAATTCCAGGTTTGTCTTTTGCAATACTTTGATCTATTGTGTCTATGGTTTGTTTAATTGGTTGGATAAGGGTACATTATTTCTGTTCAGTAGGTACATTATTTTATATGCATTATTAGGTACATTACTTTAATCGATAGGGTGCATTATTTTAATGCATGATTTATGTGTACTTTCTGATGTGAATATTGTGTTTCTGATTGTGGTACGTTACATTCTTTATGTTCGGTAGGTACATTATTTTAATACATAGGGTACATTATTTTAATGTATCATTTCTGTGTGCATTCTGATTTAAAAGTTGTGTTTCTTGATTAAGGTACATTATTTATGTGCATTAGTTACATTATTTTAATCCACATGGTACATTATTTTTGGCATAATTTATATGTACATTTTGTTGTGCAGAAATTTAAAAATATTGTTCATTGTTTATATGTTGTTTAGAGCAGGTTATTAGTAAATTATTCAGACAGAATTTAGGGATTATTAATCGTTTGACTGTCTAGGTTTCTTACTCGTTTGAATGTACACTATGAATAAGATAGAATAGTTCATGTGAATAGGTTCAATATTTCATTATATTCAAACTGATTGAAAATTATTTTCTAAATTCTACTATGAACATTGTGTATATGATTGAGATACATTATTTATGTGCATTAAGTACAATTATTTTAATACATAAGGTACATTATTTTAAGCATAATATATAGTAGGGTCATCATGCTTGATTTTCTGTTGGGATGGACTACTTGGTTTTTGTTTCTCATTCAAAATGTACACGTCATTCTTAGACCTACTGAACTGTGATAGTACATGTTTTTTTTTTCCTTTTTTTATAAGGTGAATAAAAAGTTCATACTTCCATGTAGTTTCTTATCAGATTCTGCCTAAAAATAATTTCATTGTGTTTTGTCCTATCTGATGGATACTATGGTTAAAACGTTAAATTAAATTCAGTCAAATTGTCCCCTATTCATATGTCTCACTATTTTTACGACTCTTGGTACATAAAGAGTATTATCAAAGTGTGTGGTTATTTCATAGTGACTTGTTTTTTTATGCAGATTGTATTCAGAGATGACTTTGGTAATGAAGGTCGTGGTCGATATTTGATTCAATATGGGAACTCTTTCTATATACCTTCATGCTTGTCTACCCAATATTACATTCATTCTACCTGTATTTTTGTTTTTTTTTTTTTTTGAACATGGTAGCTAGTAACATAAAGCTGATCTTAACGTTTGGCATAATTATATGGGACATTATTCAGAACCACCTTTTGCAGGTAACCTGTTATGATCTCATGACAATCAATCAATGACATTATTAAAGTTGCGCTAGATGCATTGGTGAATCGTTTCAATATCAAGTACTTTCTAGTGTTTTGTGAAAGACATTTTCGTTGAGTTGGGTCTCTCTCTGCATATTATTTTTTATATTTCTCTCTTCCTCGATGTCCCTTTTTTGGTTCAACTCTTTAATGTTTATATTATTATTTTTGATTCTCATTATGTCGTCCTTCCCTTTTACAAACAGGTTTTTTGCCTTGTTGCCATGGAAAGGTCGATTTCTCTAAAGCCTTAGCACATCCGGGACGTGAAAGTGAGGTTTGCTCTGGATATGCTTTCAGTATTGTAATATGTATGTTATTCCACAGAAGCATGTTGAAGAATGACCTATGTATATATGTATGTATATTTTTTTGTGTTATATATACATAAGTATCTGATTGTGTTTTCTTTTGTTGCTGATGATTGGCTTATGATTAACAAGATTTTCAATTTCATTTGATTCATTTAATTTGGAATTCAGGTTCTTCAGTCGGTGGTTCCAATTAAATATGAAGAGGTTGTGATTTGACAATATGAAGGTTATAGGTATGATC
>VALG01011083.1:0-24085 GCA_009835305.1 Ipomoea purpurea
CTGCGTGTCAGTTTAGATAACTTTAGTGTCAGTTGGTGGTTTAATACACCAAACAAGCGGACTCCGTTAACTATAACGGTTGGTGTCATTTTCTTTACTTAAAGAAACGGCGCCGTTTTTCTACGCGGTGCACATGGCACCGTAGTCTATGATATACACGACTGTTATTTGTGCTGTACCATAACAAAAAAGTACATTTTTAATATACTAAATTTCATTATTTGTTACTGAGTGTACATATCATATATAATGTCATACTCAGTACATAAATAACTGTACTGCCGCTGAATACAATGTACATTTTTAATATACTGGAAAGTACATTATTTTATACTGAATGTATATGTATTTTACAATATACAACAATATGATCATACAGCTTGTGTGACCATGAATCCAGACAAAATTATTGTGTGGACCATGGATAAGACTATTGACTATCTTTATGGACTCTTTACAGATTTTATTTCATCGAATTTTATTCTTTGATGTAAAAAATCGTGGATAGATATTTTGCATTATCTGTGTCCATAGAAAGTTGTTTATATATAAAACTATTTACACGCGCATGTGAATGAGTAAGCAATGAAAAAAATAAATTGAATAGTATACTCAATGCAAGTTATATAGTGAGACAGTTACCTACATACAAAGGAATGTTTATTTAAATATACCATAGTATATAATACATTGTATATATGAATTCAAAATGTACTAAATATTTTTTTAAATAGTAACCAAGTATTTTTGTTGTAAAAGCCTAATATTAATGAATGCATATATACAAGATCACATTGAGAATGACATCAACGATACCATTTCTTTCATGGTGTTTTTGCTCAGTGCATCTTAGTCAATCATTATTGTTTAATAAATTATTATGGATTAAAGAAATTCCTAATTATGAATTTACTTTTTTTTTTTTTTTTTTTTTTTTTTTTTTTTTTTTTTTTTTTTTTTTTTTTTTTTTTTTTTTTTTTTTTTGATAAGTAGTAAAAATTAAAAAATTTAATTATAATGTAACCAAGATATTGGACGATCTGTAAATATGATGTTAACCCAAAGGAATCAAAATACTAAGAAATGGTGTTTGGTTATTCAACAGTTTGAGCAACAATTCTGTTTCAAGCCACTGAAATACAAATGCAATTTACAATTTTACTTAGCGTTTTTTGGAATGATTTCACAAAACACCTCTATATTTAAGGAAAAAAAAATTTAGTTGCTAAAGTCATTTCGACTCCTTGAATAACAAGAGCTAGTTTCGCTGGCCTAACTATTTGCCATTAATGGATGGGCAAGCTTAATTTTTAAATTTGGAGCCCTAAGGGCGGAGCTCAAGCCTTTCCCAATGCACTTTTCCCACGATGTGGAAAAAATGGCAAAACTAAGGGGAGCCTAACGTTCGGCTCCCATTTGTTTTTTTTTTTAATTATAAATTTTATTTTTTTAAACTTATTATTTTATTTTTTTGACAAGAATTATTACTTATTATATTACCCCGTTATTATTATATCATTATCTATTATTATTATTATTCATTTTACATTTAATCTAAATAGCTAATACCTTTTCCAAATATCTTTTTACCAACGTTGATATAATTCGCTGGTCACAATCCGCTAACTCTAACCGTAACTGCTGATTTTCAAACAAGGACATTGCGAGATAGTTTCTCACTTCAATTTGTTGTGTGATTTGAATACTCTCTTTGTCAACAAACTCCTCAAGTAGTTAATATGATTGATTTATTAATTTAAATTTTTTTAATTTTTCATGGTATTAATAAAATACTTGGTAAATAAATATATAACATTATTTTGTATTATAACTTTGACATTTAATTGAAAAAATAGTGCACAAAAAAAAAAAAGATAATAGACAATGTAGTGAATATAATGAATTGATGAATTTGAATGTAAATAATTTTTACATTGGGAGAAAAAATAAAGACAATATAACTAATGAAAATATTTTATTAATTAATTTATTGATAATGAATAATTTTTTTTGAATAAAAACATTATAGAGACAATGTAGTGAGTATAATTCAATTGATAAAATTTGAATGTAAAGAATTCCTTATTTGGGAAAAAAAAAAAACAAGTATATATTAATGAAATTATTTTCTATTAATTATTGATAATGAATAAATTTTTTTGAAATAAAGACATTGTGAAACATTAATTCTAAATTACAAGAAATGCATATTTATTATTTTTTTTGTTGTATCTACTAAATTATCTATGGCTAATATTCTACAATCCTACATCTACTCTACCATTCTAATTAAGAGCCAATACATGTGTTAGACCCTGAACAAAACAATGTTGTGCATTGGTTTTCTTAAAATTGAATAATGGTTCATATTATTTTGTTATTTTAGTATTTTTAATGGATTTTCCTGGTATTTACCCTTATATATTATTTTCTTCCCTTAAATAACCTTAAATCGTTAGTATAAAACTTTTCTTAACGGAATATTCCCGTAACTATTTATTATTCTTAAACTTATCATTGACTTTGTATTAAGAAGTCCTACCTTCGAATCTCATCCCCCAATTAAAGTTGGCATCAACTATATATATATATATATATATATATATATATATATATATATATAATATATATATAATTATATATATATTATATATATATATATATATATTATATTTAATGAAATATATCAAAATGAGACCATTCTTTTCCCGTGAGACCCTTCATAAAGCCACACAAGCTACTACACAAATACACACGGACTTAGATGTTTAAATTCGCCCAGCATGAATGCACACAATCCACCATGTGTGCATTCGTGTAGTAACTTATGTGTATTTACTATTTACGAAGGATCTAATAAGACTCACGGGAACAGGTAGATACACTTGAACATTAAACCTATATATCATCTCCATATAGGCCGAGCTGAGGATTCTTCTTTACTGCACGTAGAACTGCATGACTCTCAAGTTCATCTTCATAGCCATTATATTGCTGTTCTTAGCTCTATCATCTTCTTTTTTTCCCATATATGCATCGGATCCTAGTCTTTAATTTGCAATTAAGATTTTTTTTTTTGTGTTGCTGTTAATATATGCATGATTCAAAGACTGCTGGCAAATGCTTTAACTAAACTAGTTTTCAGGAGATTCACCACATGTTTAATTTTATACATGTCTACATAATTAGATCAATAATATAATTCTATGATCTTGCGCTTATTTGTAGAACTATACGTACGTGCTGGTGAGTAGAAAGATTTGCAAGAATCCAATGGAAGTTAATTAGTTGTAGCTGATGATGATTTCCTCTTTTGAAGACTCAACAAACCTCGAACCACTATCACTGCAATAAATGTTAACAATTTACCAATACTTATATCTCTAGCTCATATTAATTTTGCACGAAAAAAGTCTCGAGAAAGTGAGGAACCTGGGGCCCTACACTATTTGTTTTAAAGGGCAATTAATTAAACTCTACGTTGGATTCGTGCTTTCGATCTAGTCCCGAGTATGAAAAATTGTAGTCGCCTATCACAAGAGATGTTCCCATATCGGAGGATCTCGTTCATTTCCAACTCAAAAAGACAGGATAGGAAAGATCAATGCCATTGCTTTCGTTGATTTAAGTAGTCGGATACTGAAGAATTTTATTGTAGACCATGGTCTATGTAGCAATGTGGACCATAAAGTATGTTTCGATTTAATTACATTTCAGTTTCATTTGACTATATTCACTATGTTTTTAGTTTCATTTTCCCTCCACACTAGTTTTATTATAGCAATACTAATGTATCATTTTAATTCTACTATAATTTCATTATTTTATAATAGACATTATTACATGAACTCTATTTTTTTGTTTAATTTTTCACACACTAGTTTTTTTTTTTAAGCAAAAGAATTCATATCTTAGATTAATATAAATTCATAAAAGCAAGGGGTACATCATACCACTCAGAGTGAGATAGACCGGTTCCCTCAGCTTTGGCTAAAGCATGGGAAGCCTCGTTACGTTATTAGCTCTACGAATGTAAAGAAACACACTACTAACTAAGGACTGAAGAATGCGAAAACAGTTAGCATAAATGGCTCCGACATAAGAACGGTTTAATGCATAATTAAATTGGCTAGAAACTAAGACCTCACAATCTATTGGGAAATAAAAGCAACGTCAACGAAGACTGTCACTCTTTCTATTAAAGAAGAACAAAAACAAACGGGAAACGAAGTCTGTACCGTGTTATAATAAACACTACCTTAAATGTGTTATTTGCTCGGTGACAGTGCAGTCAAAATAAATCAGTACGCTTAACTTTTGACACGCAACACAGAATAAGCTACGCTGAGCCTACACCAACTTAGATGTAGACGAACCTCACTATTGCTCAGACTTTAAAGGCAGACAAGAGAGGAAGAAGGAAATGAGAACTTTTCTTGCATTTTGACAGAGTTGGCTTGCTGTTTATATACTATGTAGGAAAGTGACGTCATTTCTCCATTCCAACCACAAATTAACGGAAAATAAGGGGAGTGGTAATTGAGAAAACCCATGCTGCCACATCTTGTACGAAAATAAAGAAAATGTCATTTTTAACTATCCGAAAAAAGATGCCGCACTTTAAATGGATTTCCAACAATCCCCACACATTCAAAGTAGAAGGCTAGAAAGAAATAATGTTTGAGCAACACAAATGAGTTGATCTTAATGTCAATGTTTGAGAGCTTGAACTAACACGTAGTGGCACTGAGTAATTTTCTTCCCGAGAGTGATATGAATCTTGAACTCACAAGTTAGATAAATTTTGAACTCTAATGCACACACCAACTCTAAAAAGTATGTTCTACGAAAGTCAAACTCTTTGACTTCTTATGAATACCCTTAGTATTCAAGTTTATTATGTCTATCTCAATATAGACATCTACCCTCTCAAAGTCTATCTCAATTAGACTCTTAACTCTGACAAGTCTAATCACATTGTAGACTTCTTATGTCTGTCAACTCTATCTCAATATAGACTTTTAACTTTGACAAGTCTATCTCAGTATAGACCATCTTTTATGGTTAAAGACATAAATCTAGTGTAAGTCTTTTCATGATTTCATTTTACCACAGAAGTGGTATCTGTCATGAATTCCTTACCTCACTGGTCTTAACCCCATCTCCCTTGATATTTTAAGGATGATCTTTCGATTTAGACCTTTTGTGAGAGGATCTGCAATATTCCCCTCAAACTCCATTATGATCAATCCGGTAGCCATCAACTGCCATTCAGAATCACATTTGACTCGTATGTGTCTTATCTTTCTATGATAAACACTATTCTTTGCAACACAAATGGCAGTTTACGAATCATAATGTATATGTAGTGAATGTGTTGGACACCCCCACAACTGCACGTCTATCAACATATTTCTTACCTACTCGGTTTCTTGGGATACCCCTATTATCTTTCATAAAAGGCAGTTAACCATTTTTTCACTCAAATAAGTGATTTCGTTAGGTCTACCTCAAATTAGACCACCCCAATTGGGTATAAATCATGAGCACTTCTATACTCAAGTATTAGGTGGTGAACTCATCAGGTCCGTCTCAATAGAACTACCCTTCTCATAGGGTTATGAATCAATTAAGAGCTGTAGCTCAACCTCACAAGTACACACATAATAAGAATGATCAATTAATGTACCGCTTTGTTACTCTTTCCATGGTTTCGTTTGACCACACAAGTGGGGATCCATAATGAATTCATCACCTTTTAGGTTATAGGTCATTTCATCAATTATTCAATGACTAATCCACATAATTAGCCTTCACGTAAATTGATCTTCTTGATCAAACTTGCATACACTTTGACGAGTATTTTGTTTACTCGCAAATAACCCCTTGAGATTTTCATGCTTAACATGAAACCTTGAGATTTTCATGCTTAACTTGAAACATTCTCTTTTATTCTCAGTACCACGGAGAAACTTTTGGTGAAAGTATAAGGAGCAAATTACCCCCACAGTGCAGCAATTACAAATACTTTTCTCAACTAAGATTCAGATTATATGTATAAGTGCTTATTTCTCGTAAGTCAAAGAGATAATGTTGTTTACATGCTACTTCATGTTGAACAACATAATCACAAACTTCGCATAATATTCTTAAACGATATTAATCTCATACGCAAAAAATATGTTCAACTGACATTTATTAAGAAATATATTTCAACAAGGTGAATTCAACAAGTATAACTTTAACATTCAAAGTTATTCCACCTGCACAACTTTTCCTTCACTTGAGGAAATTAAAAACTCATATAAAGCATTCGTATGATGCGCATGTCAACATTATTATTCCAGTACTCAATAATTTCTGTTACAAGGTTTTGATTGTTTAACAACATATGAAAGTCAACATCATTTCAGGTGAAGATCAAGTGGCGTTGCAACTAGCCTGCATGATCAACACCCTACTTCTTAAAAACTCCCTGGTCGAGTGGTGAAATCGAAGTTTACTTAAAAAACACCTCTTAGACACAGTATTCAAGAATGATGACTTTTCCATGCTACCACTACAATGTGAATTAAGCCTTTGAAATTAATCTCAATACACAATTCAAATATTTAAGATCATGTGACTATAAAATATGTATGTCTCTCATCAAACAATACAAAGTTTGCAACATATCCACAATAATAACACATTAATGTTATAAATCTGACATGTGCATAAGTACACAATTTATGCACTTTAAATCAGGTTGATGACTTAATCACTTAGTAGTAGTGTTAAATCAACACTTCTATTACAACAAAATCATGAAGCTCATACATGTGTATAATAACAATTCACTTATCTTTGTGTACACCACTATTAATTTTGTCTAGAATATGCATCAAAGTCATTAACATTCAACAAAAACAATAAGCATTCAAAATTTAGAAAACTCAACTAGTATCTAGTACTAAGAATATCACATTTAATGCAAGCTCTTAGAAACTAGAACAAATAAGAGTTATTCAAAATAACTACTTATTTAAAGAAATGCAATACTCATCTTGCTTTGTCAGATTGATTTCTAGTAGTTTTGCCCTTGTGGTGATAGCACTGGTATGCTCGGTGTCCTTGCTTACAGCACACGAAACATCCTCCTTTGAGTTCCTTAACATTTCCACTCCTTTTGTTATTGTCATTTCTGACACTTTGATTTTCAGTATCATCGACACCATACTTTTTTAACCGTGATTCCCAAATAACTTTGTCGAGTCTTGTTTGACATAGATGTCAGGGCTGATTTCTCTTGATTCTTCACCAGGATTGTAATTAGGTTTATGGCTAGATTCTTTAAGACCAAGAAGAGGGAACACTACTTGAGTAGGTTCTGGTGAAAATAGCACATAAACAAATTTTACATGTTAAAAAAGGATAAGCATTTTTTGAAATCAAGGTTGAGAGCTACAGCTACAGTAGAATGAGATCATTTGTATATATAGTCAAAATCAAAGTGTTCGTATCGCCTGGTGATGATTGCAATTGGTGTAGTAGCAGTGTTAGTGATGGTGTTGTTTAATTCCAATGTTACTGTAGGTGGTGGAAAATTGGTTAAAACTCTTCCCTTGCATTGTAGACTAGAAGTGAAATTGTATTTGTAATTGCAGTAATTTATGATCAATGAAATGTTTTGTTAACTTTAATTTGTTTATACAGAGAAAACTTGATAATTTTTAGTTTAGTTTGTATGTTTGTATGGTCTCAGTAATGCCAAAGTCACTACATAAGCAAAGTCACCAAATGGACTATGTAACTGCATAACCAAAGTAACCAAATATGAACAATTTCACAACATAACCAAAGTAACCAAATAGACAATTTCATTGCATAAGCAAAGTAACCATACAAATAAGTACTTATGATACTACCAATGTTTACCAAAATGCGATAGCCAATGTTTACAAAAATAAGTACTTATCATACTACCAAATGAGAGTGCCAGAATTGTCTAACTAGAGTTTACATGGCACATATCAATCACAAAAAAAGAAAAGAAAAAAAAAACCAAAATGTTTAACAAAACTGTCCACATTGTCTCATCAGTCAAGGTTAATTGGAGAATTGGAATTTCCATGGAACTTGTACTTCGACATATTTGAAGATCTTTTCCTGCATTTCCTAGTGAATTGGTTCCTTGATTTGGTAAGCCGCAATGACTTTTTTTCCTTTTGCTTTGTCATTAGAGGCAATGACTTGTTTCCCTCTCACATGGTCTATAGCCTTGATCTTTTTGGTGGTGGTCCTTCATCTCTAATTTCATCTCCAACATTTAAGCTTTCACCTAAACAATTGCAAACTAACACCCATTACGGACTAGCATTATATAAAACCAACATATCTAGACTTACATCTCACCTGGAATCTCATTACTTGATCGATACACTAATTCAACATGAATTTCAAAATCATAGGCAAGGTCATCATGCTGAGTCTGGATGTCTATATCAGTACCATATTCAGGTTGTGTTTGAATTGGTATCTCTTCTTGATGAGGGACATCAGCACCTAACTGGTTCTGTCAGGTCAACAATTAATTGTGCCCAAAAACAATAACAACTATTAATTATACTGACAGAAGTTGCAGCTGTTGGATTAGTGACTTGGTCAGTAGCTACTGGATGGTTCTGCCAGGAAGCAATCAAAATAACAATAATTAATTTTTCCTAATAAAATGATGTTGTTTGCATAATCACAAATTATACCTGGACTGTATTTGTATCAGCTGGTTTATCAGGGAACTTCTTTCTGTTATGGCCCTTTTGCTTACAGATTTTGCAGTGAAGGGTTACATGCTGCCGAGAATACCCCTAGATGTTGACTTCCCCTTAGCTGCTGACTATCCTTATTTGGTTCTCCAGCAGATCTTATTCTCAGTTTATTTGGTCTCCCAACTTTAGTTGTTACAAGAGGGGTAATAGAGGTTGTCTATCAGATTGAGGCTGAGGCCACTCAGAAGGCCAACAATTGGGTGAATTGATCCTGAATAAGTTTTCACATACTCATCAACTGTGTAACATGGACTGACATACTCATATATAGGCCCATTTCTTTGTTTCAACCAAATTGCTCAAATAAGATGCCTACATGGTAATCCTATGAGATCCCATTTCCTACACGAACATGTTTTTGCTCTAAGGTCAACTTGGTGTTGAACATATGACCCTGTTACTTCAAATAAGAATTCATTAGGCTGATACTCCCAATAACCTCCAACTTTCTTCTCAAATATTGAGATCTTCTTTACTATCCCTAGACATATTGACCCTGACCATTGAGCAGCATGCTTTCTACACTCAAACAACCTTATCATGATTTGTTTTCTCACAATCTCTAAGCAATTGATGAGTGGACTGCCCTTGCATCTTTTATTATTGCATTGAAGGACTCACAAATGTTATTGACAAGCATATCAATGTAGCAGCTGTATTGAAATGAGATATGGACCACTCACTTGGGTGTTTATCATTCAACCATTGAAATGCTATGTTGTCTAGATCCATTAACTCTATCATTGCCTCTGTAAATGTGCTGACAGTTGTAATCCTAGCTGCTTTCCAAAGTGAATCTTTTAATGGTAATCCCCCAAATCCAACTACATGCAAATTGCCATGCAAGTGTCTTATCCAGTACCTATGATTAACCAAGGGTAACACTTCTTCAAATGTTGGGATAAGGTTTTTTTGTTTGTTAGACATGAATGTGTAATTCTGTTTCCCCAGGTAATTTAGCCCAATATCTCTTTTCAATAATTCCAAGAACCAACACCAAGAGTCTTTATTTTCCCCTTCTACTATGGCATATGCAATTGGAAATATGTTATCATTAGCATCTAGACTAATGGCAGTAAGCATCATCCCTCCTACTTTGCCTCTAAGGTGACATCCATCCACACCTACTAGTGGCCTACAATGCTTATAACACTCTCTACAAGCCTCCAATAGATATAAATCTAAGCAATCTCTGCTTGCCATCCTCATATCTTAAATCAGATAAATTGGTAACACAACTTGTGTTTGGATTTGTTTTCTGGATCTCCATGCAATAACTCCAATTATTTTTGAAGTTGTCTTTTAGTTCACCCATGTTTTCCTTCTTAGCCATATACATTGCCTTGTATGCTTGCCTAACAGTTAAGTCATGGTGATCCTCAGTGATACCTTCTTTCTAAATTCACTAGTTTTCCATTCACTATTCCCTGCAATCTGTTTTCTCCACCTTTTTGCAATTAGTGAGGCAGTCACTAATTTGTTTCATGTACCCATGGGCAATCATTGTGATATCAACTAAAACATTAATTCTCCAACATTGTTCATCTGCATCTCTTCTACAGTTCACCCTCCAGTACATCCATCTGCACACACTTGGAAATACACCTAACCTTGTCATTCTTGACAAATTTTAATTCCTTACCAAATTGTATACCATATGTCTTCACAGATTCTCTAAAATCTCCTTTGGTAAGAAATGTTTTCCCATTCCACAGTGGACATGGCAAAACTGGCCAAGAAGGTAAACCTTCCCTCCCATTTCTGTAACTAGATTCCATAACATTTCCCTCACACCTCACATTTCCATCAGTTTCATCCCCTTCACTGCCAGAGAAATGGACATCAGCATTGATATATTTTGGATTAAATGTTTCATTTTGTTCTTCAACTCCATCACATCCACCAACATCATCACCTCCATACTCCACATTTTCATCAATGTACTTCATAAACTCTAAGTCATCAACTCCATTTTCCTAATTCGCATACTCACTGTCTATCTCATCTGCAGAATACCCCTTCTCCCAATAAGAATCATCCTCATCTCCATTGATTTGAACTTCAACATCAATTGTTTCATCATCACCAACCACCCCTAAGATAACTCATATCTCAACTAACTTTGGTCTCACAACATAGTTTAGTAATCTCCAAGCATCCTCATATGTCAGCAACTCTAATAAACCATTATCAGTCCAAGTAAATAACCTAATGTTGTCATCCTTCTTATATCCTACTTCATAAACCTTTTTCCTTTAATGTCATCATTCCCCACTCATCGGAATCCAATTCAGCAAAGCTTTTAACTCTACCACCAGATATCTAGAGGTTACTTTGATCTATTCTGCCCCATATCTTAACTTCAGACAGAAATTGTACCCTAAAAGTCAAGTAAAGCAGAAAAAATAAGCAAACATGGGTCAAACAAGGCACTTAAATAATCCCTCCACTAACAGTCAAGTAAAGTAGAAAAATTAGCAATCATGGGGTCAAACAAAGCACTTAAATAATCCGTCCACTAACAGTCTAAGTAAAGTAGTTTAATAATGCACTAAAGTAAAAAAACAACTGGAATGATAAGTAAAGTTAAGTAAAGTAATGTACTCTACATAGTTTAATAATCCACTAAACTATACACACTAGCTAAAAGGTAAACAAAGCAAGTGCATGGTCCCCATGCTTGTTTGAAAATGACTTCACACTGGATTCCATAGTACACAACAAACATTCATGGACCCAACATGCTTAAGCAAACTTTCACATAATAAATTAACAGACATTTTTTTTTTGAAACAATAAATCAATAGATATAAACAACACATACATCAATAACACTACCCACTGGTCCCACGCCCAATAGTCCCCTACCACCATTCATGGTCACCGTATATAAAATTGTAGTGTACAAACAACTCAATAGAGAATTTCGACTATCAATTACAAAGAGAAAAGTGTACCTAGTGAATTGCGTCCATGCCTAGTACGACCTTGCGCTCCTAGCCACGCCATGTACACCAAGAGATGTCGAATTCAACGAAGAATTAGCGAATGCCGCGAAGAGATTTTCAGAGAACAAAGGAAATTAGGTTTTGTTAATTTGGGGATTTTTTTTACTTCGTAGTGTACTTAGTGTAGACAGATGAAGTGCAAAGGCGGGAACAAGGTGAAATTACTACTCTGCCATCGGATTTCACGATTAGTAGGACGATGGGTTCAACAGAGGACGAAATTGGGTCAAATTTGGAAACTCAAGGAATTAATTGGTGAGTTTTTTCCCAAAATGGTCCCTCGACTATGGCTCATTCTCAATTTTGCATTCCGACTTTCAATTGCACCCAATGTGGTCCTTTGACTTTTAAAAACTACCCCAAATTGGTCCTCCATTACCTTTTCCATCAACAAGGCGTTAAGTTTAGGGGTATTTCCGTCCATTCACCTCATTAGCGCCTATTACAACTAGTTCGTCCCTATTGCGCTAATATGCATTCTCATATGTCATTCATCATCTCAAAAACCCATAACATCATCATTAAGATGCACATAACACTTAATAACCATCAGACATAACCATTTGCCATTATTCATTCTCGACAACTCACCTTCCTCTGCCGTCTAACTCACGCTGCCGACACAGCCGTAGCCAACCACAGTTCGACGCGGAGAGAAACCAACCACCGTAAGCTCTGTTCACGCTAGGAAGCGAACCCACTGCCGGACTGTTACTCGTCGGGTGAACTGCTGCTGACCGAGAGAAAGGGAATAAAGAACACGCTGTTTCTGCACACTGCTATCGCTTCTTCGTTGCACGTTTTTGCCGGAGCTCTTGAAGTCGTTGTCCGCCACCGTCATCGGAAGGTGGAGAGAGGAGAGTGTGAGAGGAAGGGAGATGCGAAGAGAGGAGGGCGATTGTTCGACGAGAGAGAGACAAAGAAGTCAGCAAATTGGGGAAGAAAGATGAACATCAATATACTGTACCCCAATCTACTGACTGCTGAGGTAACCAAGAAGAAATATATATTTGATGTCATACCCAAGAAAAAATATATATTATCCAGTCAAGTGTCAATGTTCTTCGATCCTTGCAGTAATATCAACTGAGGTAGAATTGCTATTGCTTCAAGATACAAGGAGAAAGTCCAAAGTAACTGAAAGAAGAATTCAGATTTCAGGCAGTGTCAATAGAAAACTACAGAGTAATAATGGGACATGTATCAATGATATTCCTGACACAAATGATTGCCCACAAATGGTAACAGGATATACAAAACTAAGCTTCCTCCAGACACTTAAACCCTCCCACCACTGCTAGCTTGTTCCTATCTCAAAACATAGTAAAAAATAAAGACCTGAATCCAAGAAAAAAGGATCAAGAGAACTTACCAAGAATAAATAGCGTCTCTTTTCAAATATCTCCACCAGTAATCTTATTTTCATCCTACTAACTATGAGGTTCCCAAGCATTGTCCAAAATGGCTTGGAACACAGACTCAAGCCCCACAAGTCACACACCCCTACCAAAAGGAAAAGTAGCAGATAAAATTAAATATATTCGGCACCTGAGGTATCAATAACACATGCCTCTATTATCATACCAAAATAGCTTGGATCCGCAGAATCAAGCCTCACAAGTCACACGCTCTTCCCAACAGGAAAATGAATAAGATATATTGAGCAAAGTTATCAACAACACTTACCTCCATCACAATGAATTCATGGTTAACCAAAAGTGCCAATAGGAAAAATGGTACAATAAAAAGCAAGCAGGGGGGAGGAACTCTAGACGAAGCCACGACCCCACCAAGGCCAACGCCACCACTTACACCTTGGTCAAAGGCCTTCGATCGCTGGGGAGTCAAAGGTCTCGAGGAGATTTCCGATAACCTCCGATCAACCGTCTGAACCATGGGCAATGATCCAGACCCTTCCCTAGGTTCAACCACAGCCTCAGAGTGACCATGCAAAGCCGCGACCGCCGGGAGAACCTTTCCATTGACGTTGACTGCATCGCGACTTGAGAGTTCCCAAGAAGTGGGCGATCAATAAATTGGCGATGGCGATGGTGATGGCGATCAACATCCCTAGCATTCCTGACTCCAACGGTGGACTCCGATTGCCCATGGAAGGCCTCGATCGACTGGGGGCGGTGGTCAACAAAATCGGAGTCGCGACACGGTTATTCACAAAAGACGCGATTGGATTACTTCGATTGTAATAGGCACGCCACACATGAATGGACCAAAATACCCCTGAACTTAACAGCTTGTTGATGGAAAAGGTAACGGAAGACCAAATTGGGGTAATTTTTAAAGTAAAGGGACCACATTAGGTGCAATTAAAAGTCGAAATGCAAAATTGAGAATGAGCAATAGTCAAGGGACCAAAATGGGAAAAAACTCTTAATTGGTTGAAATCAATACTCGAGGATCAATTTGTGAATTTAGCTATAGTCGATGGACCATTTTGGGTATTTACTCTTATTGCAAATACAGTGTGCGGCCATTAGCACATACGCCCTTACTAAGGCATTCCAAGTTGACAAGAAAATTACTGACATCTCCAAGGACAATTTGTGAAGTTAAACTATGTTATATATTAATGCTCTTTATTCTAATAATGTAATCAGTTCTTTGTGTGGCGATTATATAATAAAGTTTTGGGTTTTTTTGTTAGCATATTTCTATTTGCATTCATAATAATTACACTCAAATCTTGCCTTTATTAATGTGATCTTGCCTTTATTAATGTAAAAAATAATTGTGCAGGTCTTAATTACAATCTTTTAATTATGTTACGAAAATTGCCCATATGAAGCTTAATAATTGAAATGGGAATAATGCTCGCTCTATGCAATTGAAATTCGCATTTAAAATTTCAACTACGTTTATTTGTCTTCATTTAATAATGTAATGATGCAATACTTCAATTCCAACACGCTAGCGATATAATGTATGATGGATTTAATTAACCCGGGTTTGACTCGAATCAATAAATCTGGATAAGAGCGTAATACGAATAATAAATAAATAATATAGAACGATGTCGTAAAAGGCCGTGGAGACCGTTCATATTATATTAAATGCCGTACGGAAATTGGCTATTAAAAAGATATTGTGTAAGACAAAGTGTGTTAGGATAGTAAAGCTATGATGTCCTAACAGGGTGATGGGTGGCGGTTTTTTATATGCAACAAAACCCCCCAACCGCTCCCCCTAAAGGAAGGGGGCGGTTTAGATCCGCCCTTTTGACCGGGAGACCCTGGGTTGGATCGGGTCGGGGTCCACGGCCACGGGTAGTGCCGAGCCTCCCCTACCCGGGGCTCGGGTAGCTGCCGGCTCCCCTTACCCTGAGCTCGGGTAGGGGTCGTGGCTACCCGACTCGATCCCCACGTCACTCGGGGTCGGTCGTGGCACCCTAATTGGTGACCGTTCGGGCTGGTGCTTTTAGGCTCCAACGTGTGGCTCCACGGGTCGGGTCGGTGCGGTATAATATAATCGCATGATCTACTCTCATCATTTTGAGTGGAAGTCAATGAAATGAGAGTAAATACTTCCTGAACCCGACCTCATGCGCTAATTTTTAGCCGATCTTCACCATGCGCCGAGCGTGCCTTGTGCCGAGCGTCTTGAGCGGGGTGGTCTTATGCCGGAGGCGTCCTTGGGCCGAGGTTGGTCGCCTGAGCCCGGGGTTGCCTTGTGCCGAGGCTGTCCTGAAACCGAAGGTGCCTTGGTCGAGGGTGGAGACTTCTTTGGGCGGCCTCCACCTCCTTGCTTCGCTCTCCCGGTCGGTTTGCTCCACGCTAATATTATCCATCATGAGGGGCCACCTCCAACTATCTCATTTGTGAGACGTCAAACACGCGAACGAGGAGTTAAGACAATGCCCCACTACCCCGGACCTTCCATCTACGCACCGTTGGCCCGGGCTCAAAGTAGCCGACCTTGTCATCCCGTTTGGTGATGTACTAGACTTGTTATTTGAATTTTTGCATGAATACAATTGGCTCCCTGCTTTGTTGATGCTGTAATGGCCGCCACCATTTACCTGCCATTACGCACTTTACTTAGTTGTGTTTTATTTTTTTTGGAAAAGGGCCCTCGGTAGATGCCGACGTTGCTTCAACCTACGGGTCGCCGAGGTGTGAGACCTCAGGCACCGGTCGAAGTCCCATGCCTCGGCGTCCTGCCGAGGTGTCACCGCGATGCACCTCGGCAGCATGCTGAGGTGTGAGACTGGTGGACCTCGGCAATGTGCCGAGGTGGTGCCATGGTGCACCCTGGTATTGTGCCGAGGTGCGCTAGGTTTTTTTTCCCCTTGTGTTAGCCTCCTTAACGTAGTCCCATGAGACTTTGCCACCGGGCTCTCACGTCGGGGTTGGTACGCATGGTCGGACCTCGTGCCCCCTTAGGGTACGCCAACCGCTTGAGCTAAGTCCTTTCGGACTACGCCACTAGGCTCTTCCGTCGGGGTTGGTACGCGAGGTCGGGCCTCGTGCCCCCTTATGGTGCGTCCTCCGTCGGGGTTGGTACACGAGGTTGGACCTCGTGCCCCCTTAGGATCCGCAGGAGGAAACCGGGTGAGCACTCGTTCCCCCTCATTTTACGTGGTTTTTATTTTTTGGAGGTAAATAAACGAAAACCAACTTCGTAACAAGGGTCCTCCTCATAAAAAACTTCGTAACATTTATTCCGCTTATTGCCGCCCACTAAGACGTTATTGGGGGAGGGGAATGGTCCTCCTCCTAGAATAGCAATGCCAAGGTCTACCTCTCACGCGGCGTTGCTACTGGTAGAATTTCAACAGATGTTCGAGTTCCAAACCCTGGCTATCATCTTTCCTTTGGGGGTCTTGATCTTGTAGCTGCCCGGATGGACCACAGTTGCTACAATGTATGGGCCCTCCCAATTGGCGGCAAACGTTCCTCGAGCCTGGGGCTGGCTCGCCTCCCTCCTTCTGAGCACGTAGTCTCCCACTTTAAAATAGCAGGGCCGGACCCGCCTGTCATGGTATGCTTTTGTTTGCCTCTAGTAGTTTTCAGCTCGGATCGCAGCTGCCTCGTGTCTGTCGTCAATCAGGTGGAGGTCGGTTCTATGGTGTTCTTCATTCGTGTCGAGGTCATATCCTCCCACCGGGAAGGTATGACCATCTCCGCTGGAGCTCGGGCTTCAAAACCATAGGTCAAGGAAAAAGGTGTCTCCCAGTGGCCCTCTAGGGGTGGTGCGATAGGCCCAAAGAATGGCGTCGAGCTTTTCCACCCACGGCCCCATCCCCCCTCCCTACGGATTCCAATTTCTTTTTCAGGCAATCCACTATGGTGCAGTTGGCATTCTCCACTTGCCCATTTGCTTGAGGGTAGCACACGGCTACCCGACTGTGAGTAATGTGTCATTCTGCTCAAAACCCCTCGAACTCTTGCCCCTCGAATTGGCGTCCATTATCGATGATGAGCTGCATCGGGACCCCAAAATGACACAAAATGTTTTTGTACACGAAGTGCTAGCAATGGGCGCTTGTTATGGTTGCCAGCGGCTCCGCCTCCACCCACTTGGTAAAGTAGTACACAACTGCAACTATGAGGTACTTCCATTTCCCGACCCCATGGGTAGAGCTCCCACTAGGTCCACTCCCCATCCTGGAGAAGGGATGACCGAGCGATGGGGGGGTGTACTCGTGGCGGTCCGGCCGGGGTGTACTCTGGATGTGCTGGCAGTCTCGCAACTCCTGTTAGTCGGCGCACCTCCTTGGCCATTCTTGGGCCAAAGTACCCCTGTATGATGGCCTTCGGGAACATTGCGAAGGTCCGCCCTGGTGGGCGAGCAGGTCCCCTCTATTTTCTATCCATGACCGACTGGCTTTCGTCGCGGTATGAGGCAGCGCAAAAGGCGCCGTTATACAGGACCTCTTGTAAAGTGTGTCCCCCATTGAAGTAAGACGTGGGGGCTCGTCGTGTCACAATTTGCGATCGCCGCCCCCCCTCCGCTCGTCGGGAGGAGGGCGCCTGTCTTTTTTATACTCTTGAGGAAATCCTACACCAGCGGGGAGGCCAGGGTTTGCACAGGTAGGAACCGGGTAAGGCGTCCAGGCTTGACCTCTGAAGTCTCGATCCGGCTATTTTGAGATGTTTGCTCCGGGGCCCTTGGCGAGTTTGGATAACATTGTCCGCCGTCTGTGTTTGTCTCGGGCCAACCTTAGGAACTCATAATTGATCAGCTGCCCCAGTAGCTGGAGTACACCATTCCCGTACCTTTCTCATCCTTTTATCGCTCCGGCTTGCCTCGAATCAATGTAACCTGTCCCACGACGAGCCTGGATCAAACGTATTTTGAAAGTTTTTTCCACCCTCATATCAATCGAGGCGCGCCCCGCCCCCAGGAGCGCCTCGTACTCGGCTGTCGTTGTTGGATAGTACTTGAAACGCGAAGCGGAGGGCGATAGTAAGCCGGAACCCTCTGGGGATGATGGGACGACCTCCACTCGCAGTTTTTGGCGCATGGAGGACCCGTCTGTTGAAGGGTCTCACGCCACTTCATCTTCGTTCCCGTACTCGCTCCGTGGCCTCCCCGGGCGGTGCACTCGACTATGGAAAATCAGCCAGTGCTGCACTCCCTTGATGGCGGGCTCGGCTTGAATTGTATGTTCGAACTGGCTTAGCCGCATGGCCCATTCCTGACCAATCCTGCTGGCCGAGCCAGAGGCCCTCAGCCACCGGTCTAGTGGCTCGGTTCGTGACGGACTGTACGGTGGGAAACTAGGAAGTAGTGGTTCAGGCTATCGCCGTCGCGTCAACCGCGAGATGGCCTTCTCCACAGGTGTGTACCTTTATCTCCGCCCCCCGAAAGCTCGCTCGTAAATAGTAATACGTGGTCGTTGGACCCCTTCGTAGTCCCCGACCAGCACGTTAGCTGACCGCGGCCGCGAGATGCACAAGTACAGTACAGGACCCTCCCCCTTTACGGGTTTGGCAGGGGGGGGGGAGTGACCATTAGGACTTTTGAGGTCTTCGAACGCTTTCTGGCACTCTTCCGGACCACTCAGAGCCCTTAGTCTTCTTGAGGACCAAAAAGAACCGGCAAATGATTTTTCGCCGCCTTAGAAGAGACGGCCCTAAGGGCTGCCAAACCGCCGTTGAGGCGCTGGACCTCCCCGGAGGACCTCCGGGGTTCAATGTCCGAGGATGGCCTTGAACCTTTTGTCGGGGGTGGCTCAATGCCCTCTTCGAGACCATGTAACCCCAGGGAACTTTCCCCCCGTGCACCCGAGGTGCACTTTTTGGGGTTCAACTCGTAAAATTGAAGCGTTCATAAATTGAAAATACCTCGTAAGTCCGTCCGAGTGAGGGTTTCGGCATCAGTGGCGTCTTGACGAATCATGTCGTCGCTAGGCCTGTTAAGGTTGCGACCAATGGACCGTGCATTGAACACCCTTGGCCACCATTCGGTGTAGGTTGGCGCCCGAAGTTTCTTTAGCCCGAAGGCCATGACCTTGGTAGCAATAGACCCTTCGTGTGGTGAAGCTGTCTTTTCTTCGTCGGCCTCCTCCAGAAACTGGTGGTACCCCTGAACGCGTCTAGGAACTCATGAAGGGCAACAAACTGCCGCTCGTCCACCAGCTGGTCCAATGTTGCGGAGGGGGAAAGGGTCCATAGGGCAGGCCTTAATTGAGGTCGGTGTAGCTTCCACGCACATCCTCCAGGTGGGTGGTTTTGGGGGCCGAGACCCGTTGGCTAAACCACGTGGGGTATACTTGACTCCCTGACGTGGCCATCTCCTAACGCAGGGTGTCGACCTCCTTTTTGACGAACTCCCTCTTCTCTGGCGGAGAGGTACCTCTTGCGTTGCTGATGGCTTGACCGCGGGGTCCAACAACCGCTTATGCGTGATCACGTCTCGGCTAAGGCCCGGCATATCCTCGGGGGCGCCATGCGAAGACCTCCTTGTAGCTCCCTGATGGTGTTGATTATCCGTCCGGAGGGTCGCCGGTGAGGCGACCCCTAACATTCACGACCCGTCGGTGTCGCTGAGGTAGAGGATACATCCTCCGTCTCCACCACGGGTCCGGCAGAGGTCAGGCCGGCCTCCTCCCGAAAAGCTTTCTCTGCGAATGGTATGAGACCCTGTAGGTCCTTCTGACCGATTTGAGGCAATGCCTTCAAGTACAGCTGCGGCTTCACCTTTGGTCCCCTCGGGCGACCCGACCCAGTCGTGTCGGGACTTGAGACATAGGTGCTCCATGGAGATGACGCACCCTGAGGCCTCTAGTGGTCGGCGCCGAGTATATGTTGTGGGCGCAGCTGATCTTCACGACTACAAACTCAGACCCACAAAACCACCTCCTGGTGTGAGGTGGGTGCCTATCTAAGACCTCCAGATTGATCAGCCCTTCCGTCTCGATCGTCCCCCGTGGAACCCGGACATGGGGGTGTATTTGTCCAGCTGTTCCCGTCGAGAGTTCCAGCTTTGGGTAATACGTGTCCAATAGATACATGACGTTGTACCGAGCTGCCCCGTGTCCACCAGCACCTCGTGCACCACTACATTGTTAGTGTCTAGCTATACCGACCAAGGGCGTCTCGGTGGAGGGCCCCATCCCGGCAGGTCGCGTCGGGAACGTGATGGGCTCTCTCTTCGGTCTCTCTCGTGGGGGGTACGTGTGACTCCCCCACGTACAAACTCCTCGACCACTTCTACCGCATGGCGGGTGAGGTCTCCTCCCTCGGGCCCGTCCAAAGATGACGTAGATGGTCCGTTTCTTCGGGGGCTGGGAGTCATCGTTGTCTTCATCCTCCTCCCTCCCGAGCTGGTTGTCGTGGGTCCTCTTACGGGGAGCCGCAGGTGGATGGCGCCTTGGCCAACCCCCTTCCTCCATACGATGCGGTTCTGGCTGCGCCTGATCCTGTGCCTGCCCCTCGCGCCTGGCCAGGCCCTCTTAATGAGGCCGAGGTATCCCATTTGGATGAGTTCCTCGATTTGTCGCTTCAAGAGGAACACTCCGTCCGATCGTGACCCTTCTGGGCGTGGAACCTGCAGTATTTGTGGTCCCCCTTGCGATATTTTCATGCATCCTCCCTCGGGAACACCACGATCCCTTGGGCTCCGCTGGTTTAAGATGGTACCCACTGGGCTTGTGTCAGCGGGGTGAGATAACGTGTGGGTTCAGCCTGGCCCCTCGCGTACTCACGTCGGGCGGTCGCGGCGACCTTGCCTCCTCCTGGGGCGCCTTGCTTTTCGACCTACAGCCCCTCCTCCTGCTCCATCTCCTCTTCTCGGCAAGCTTCGGCGTCGGCGTACCTCGCTGCCGTTGTCCATCAGGTCGTTAATGGTCCTGGGGAATACCTGATGAGGTCCTGGTGGAAGCGCCAGATCCTCAAGTTGTGGAAAATACTATGGCTGACTTCCATCAAAGCTCGGCGACCCCCATGCCGTCTTTCTTCCACTTGCTGAGGTAGTCGGCAGTGACTCCCGAGCCCCCCTGTTTCAGGTCGCACAGGTCGGCGAGCTGTTATTCCGTTGATGTGGGTGAAGCGAAATGGGATTAGAACTGCCGGTGGGTTCCCGTAAGGTGGAGTATGAACCCGCCGGGAGGGATCCGAACCAATCGTTGCGCCTCCCGTCCAGGTGGCGAAAGAACCCCCTACACAGATGGCGTATGTTGCCTCCGTGATTCATCATGCGGCTCTGTACCTGGTTATGGTGCGCCCTGGGGGTCGGTGTCCCGAGATGCTTTAATGGTGGGGAAGCGAAAGTCTCGAGGTAGGGCTCTTGCCATGGATCGTGTCTGCGAAAGGGAAGGCAAACACGTCCTGGAGGCTCGGAGACCGGTCCCTCCATCGATTTTCTTCTGGAGCTCATCCATTCCGCTTCCGCAACTGCTCGACTTCTCCCCGATGGGGGCTTCGGGCCCTACCCTTCGTTTCGCCCGATTCGTTCGACCCGGGGAGGCTGCTCCCGCCGTCGTGGGTGGGTCGGGGAACCCGATCTGCCTGACCCGCGCGAGGCTGCTCATGTCGCGGCGGGCGCGGCCATGGCTCACGACCTCCCGAGTCTCCAATCCTTGCCCGGGGCGGCGGCGGGAGCACGACTCCGCCGCCGTGGCGTCCGTCGCTGGGCCTGGGACCAGCCTGTCTCGGGCTGTCACGCGATCGGCCAACTCTCCATGGGCGGGCCTGCTCTGGTCGGTGTCCTTCCATCGCGTCGAGCTGGCGTCACGGCGGGATCTCTCCGCCCCGCCTCTCCGATGGTCGAGGCAGTTGACTCCCCCTGGGTGCGGGGGTGCCTGGGTTGGTCTGGTGCTTGGTGCCGCTGCGGCGGGTGGGGAGGTGAGGCAACGTCGGGCGCTACTCCGATGGCGCCTGGGGAGGCTGTGTTCTTCTGCCCGGAGCCGGCCGCGATGGCGCGCTATTTGCGGAGGAAGCTTGTTTGAAGGCGCGCACCTTCCCAGATGAGTGTGCACCGGAACAGGGGGTGAAGGGTGGCGGCGGGTGCGCCACTTGCTACGGTGGTTGGTGAGCTGGGCCTCAAAATCCCCCCCTCACTGACCTGGTGGTGCCGGCGGCTGGGAATGGCGGCAGGGGTCAGTGGGGCGCCCGTTGGGCGTGCCCGTTCACGAGCAGCCTGGGTGCCAGCGGGAACCGTTAGTGGTGGCGAGAGTTGGATCTCGATCTTGCCATAGTACGGTGCGGTAAACACTGGTGTAGAACACGCTTGAGCTGGTACAGCAGTCTTCTCAACAAGGCACCAATGATGGATTTAATAATACGGGGGTATTACGAATTCAACAAATCCCGGATAATGACGAATAAATGAAAACAATGTTTATAAATAAGGTCGTGAGACCGTAATATTGTGATTAATTGCCGTAGTATTAAGCTATTACAGAAGATTCTTTCAGTACAAAGTATGTCCGAAAGTAAGTGAGGTAGATTGAATGCCCTTATGTTAGGCAAGGAGGGGGTTTTTATACAAGCCAAACCCCCAACCGCCTCCCCCTAAATCGGGGGGTGGTTAAGATATCAAACTTTGACGGCGTCCAATGTGTGTGCCCCGGGTCCGTGTATGCTCAATGGGCTCCAATGTGGGCTCCGGGTCCGCGTTGTTCTACGCCCGGGGTCGGGTCGTGGGATAATATAGTCCATCAGAGGTAATCCAATAAGAAATTCACAACCGTAAATATATATTGAATTGTAATAATTGTGGGCCTAAAGAATAAAGTATAAGTAAACTAAGGTCATTTTGTAAATAAAATTTGGGTAAAATTTAGATATAAAATAAACATAATTCTTACATAAATAATTTATTTAAAATGAATAAGTTTTGGGAGGATTTTCGACAAATATTGCTTGTTATTTTATTTATAAATTTTATTTAAATACATCAGTTATATAATTAAAGTAGTTATTTCAAATTCAAATTAAATTCAAATAATAATACAAGTAACAATAATCTTTAAACATATTAATAACATAATTAACCTTTTAAGAATATTAAATATTACGTTGTATAATTATTATTACATTTTTAATAAAACTAATTCTAAATTGAAAAACTCAAGTACATTTTAGAGGATGTTAAAGCAGGCGTCATATACATGGACAGCCGCCACGAGGAGGCACGGATCCGGCGCCAACCACTGCTCCAATGCTTACTACTGCCCAGGAAACCGTGAGCCCACATTCCCATCATGCTATAATAAATCATGCCCCAATGCAAGCAACCTCCAAGTGCTATGTCGATGCTGGATATCATCACACGGACAATACGGCAACGGTAGGAGCGGTAATAATAGGACCAGGGGTCACTTTGTCTCGGCGTATGCTGCACCATTGCCATTGTTTCACCACTAATGGCCGATGCATATGCTTTTAAGGAGGCTCTCTCTTGGCTACGTGACCGTGGAGATCAGAATATAGAGCTTTATACGAATTGCCAGATACTACAAAGTTACTTAACTACACCACAACTGCTAACAAGATCATATGTTGGCTATGCTATTGATGGACGCAGGAACTATTTATCTACTTTTTCTTAAGTCATGTTAAATTTTATACCTAGATCGCAGAATTATTAGCACATAGTTTAGCTTCTACAGCTTTCCAGTATGATACAGCTATGTATTGGGATAATATCCCCCTGTCAGCTTATCTATGAATACAACTCATTGGTTGACTTCTAAAAAAATTAAATTTGATTATTAATAATAATCCGTGCATCACACGGGACAATTACTAGTTATTTAATAAAGAGTATTGGAATATAATGGTCCAAGAATACAAAAGCCAAATTGGC
>VALG01011084.1:0-13611 GCA_009835305.1 Ipomoea purpurea
TTGTTATGATCGTTTTTCCCCTTCCTATATGTTGTCAATGTGGGTTGCTTGTGCCTTGCTATGGTGTTACATTGTGTTTGATACCCCAATCGGGTTAGCTGATCGGAATTGTGGTATCGACTGAGCTGCGTTCAAGAAGCTGGCTGCGGTCAGGAAATGAACATTTCTCTGTTGTGGCTGCGGTCACCTGTTTTGTTCGATCGAACGTTTCTATAACGAGCTGCCGGTCGTTCCTTAATACTGGCTTGCGGTCAGATGACACCTCTCCGGGCTGACGGTCCACTGTTTGGTCGAGCACACTATGATGAGCCTGGCGTTTCAATCGGTCGTTGCTGATCGACCCCTCCGTGTTTGCGATATCGGCTAGGTGCTGCGGCGTGTTCAGAGCTATATGCTCTGACCCTCATGTATGTGCAGCGATCGGGTCCTGTTGGCGCCAACAAAAGTGCGTTATGTGTTGGTGAATCGATTAGTTGTGGTTATGAATTGTCTTGGGGGATGTGACATGGGGGCCTAATATTGGGAATGGCTTATGTGGGGTTTAATGAGTACCTGTTTATGCCCTTTGTCGTAACTGCTTTTATTCTGTTGTGAATTGCATATTGCTTGCTATATCTGCTGCTAGTGTCTAGCCTTGTCTGTTGAGTCATTCCGACTTAAAGCCTAGAGTTCGTAGGATATATCTTCATGCTCAATGGTTTCGTAAATATCTAATATATATCTCTATATGTATTGTATTTTAACGCGTTGAAGTGGGTTACCAACATCTCTCGCTGAACAGTATATATTGGCTTTCAGGCACAGAGGACTAAAGCACTGGAGCGCGCTAGAACCTGGAGCGTAGAATAGATAGCTTCCCTTCTGGCCTGCGTGCCATGTTTATGTATTGACATTATCGAGGATTTTAGTTTTAGCCTGTGGTGCACTTAAGTCCCCTGGCTTAGGTGTGGCATAGCACCCCGTACTTCTGTATTACATTTTGGGATTATCGAGAATTTACCTCTATTATATAAGTTTCAAAAGTCTCAGAAAAATCTGGGTTTGTTACAGTGTGCTTATTCGATAAAGATATTGATTGAAAGATGATATGAAAGTAATATGTGACCTAGGATCTATGATGATGTTTATACATGCTTAATTATAACTGTTGAATATTCTCATCCCTATTTATCGAGTCTATTCCTGGTTTTTAAAGCTAGAGTCTCCTAAGTAATATATCTTCCTGCTTCAAAATGGTTTTCCTAATATATATATATTATATATATGTATATATAATATAATATAATAATATATATATAATATATACTATATTGGTATTTTAACGCTTGAAGTGGTTCCAAATTAAATTCGCTGAACAGATATATTTTGCTTTCAGGCACAGATGATTAGCTACCAGAGCGCGCTAGAGGAACCGAGGCTTAGATAGCTAGCTTCCCATTCGGCCTGCGTGCCATAATGATGTAATGACGTTGTTTTGAGAATAGTTAGATAGTTTAGCCTGTGCATCTGAGTTCTCCAGCTCAGATGTGACATAGCACCCCAAACACCTATGTTTAGAATGCTCTGTTTTGGAATTTAATAATAGAAATACATTTATATCATAAGTTTTAAAAGTTTCAAAAATCTAGGGTGTTACAACCATGCATCAACTACCTGATGCATTTGCGGTTCACTGGAAACAGTAACATGTGCGTGACCTGCGGGAGCCGGCGGGCGTTCTGCATACCGCTTAAAGTAATAGATAGTCGTATGGCCGTGTGACTGCAAATTTGGCACTGGGGTGTACCACCGCGCCCTCGTCCATTGTTACCTCTGCCACGTCCCTGCCGGCCGCAGGCACCGGATGATTGCCGACCACCGGAATCGTCGTTCTGCCTGCCGCGACCAGCAAAGAAGGCCGACGAGAGCTACCGGCGCTGGAGTCCACTGCAAAGTCGTCGGAGTGGATAAACTCTTGTGCCTGCAGGTGATCTGCAAGCTGCGACAATGAGACGGGGTTGCCGTAGACAGTCAGCGAACTCGCCATCGCCCGAAATTCTAGTCGGAGCCCACGCAGCACATACAGAACCTGTTCATCCTAGGAGAGTGAGAGCGAGCGCCTCTACGATCGTTTGGGCGTTGCCCAGATATTCGGTCGGTGAACTGCTCCCTTGGCGTAGCGTCTGGAATTGACCGAGCAGATCAGGCAACGGGCTCGTGTGGTTGACGCCAACACTGAGGTGACGGACTCCCATACCTCTCTGGCGGTGTGCCGGCAAGAGCATTGCCGCGCCAAGGTGACAGTGACAGCTCCGGTGGGCACGAAGACTGCCTCGATGTACCCCATAAGACCTTGGCCACGAAGGAATGGGAGGAGTTGATTCCTCCAGAAGAGGTAATTCCGCGTGGTGAGTTTCATGGATACAAAATGGTGTGCGGCTGAAAGGGGGTTCGGGTTGGGTTCACCGGAACAGTGGGAGCGGCGGTGGTTATGGTACGCTCAGATGAATGAGAAGACATCGTCATTTTGTTTCAAGAGAGAGAGGAAGCGAAAAAAGAAAGGAAAAGGGATCGCAGTCCTATCGCAACTGATACCAGATGAGACGATGTAATTCAATTCAAATGGAATTGTTTGATCAGATTACAGAGAGAGAGAGAAACATAGAGTCATATAGGAGAGTTTACAGAAAACTCTCTTGTTATTCAGGCTAGGACTATTTGACTACATTACAACCATTAACTTTAAAGCATATAATATAACATGAAATATTAATATTACTAACACACCACACAGTGTTTCAAAATGCACTAGAATGAAATGCATAAATGCACCATACACCAAAAAATGAACAACACCTAACAGTGCCTTTTCGAACACTTTATGGTGCATTTATGTATACCTAATGGTGCGTGACCTGACACATACCCGTAGTATAAATTTAATCCATGAGTTATATATGTGATCATCTCTAACTCCTAAGCTATGCACGAAGTGACGATTTTAATTTGTCCATCGGGAATTATTTTCACCATCAATTTGTCACTTAATATAGTGGTTGATTTGGTCCTTCTAGAATTAAGATTGTCACTCCATGCATAACTTAGGTGTTAAAATAGTCAGACATATAACTCAGGAACAAAGTTTGTACTATAAATATAACTAAAAGATCAAAAATACGATTTTCCCTCAACGGTTTACATATGTGACGACCTAACTGGCCAAGTTTTCTGACAATCTTTGTCCGTGAAACATGAATTAATCTAAGGGTCCGTTTGGAAAGCAGGAAAATGACTTTTGGAAAATGAGTCATTTTTCAGAAGTCATTTTCCTTTCCTGTGTTTGGCTGCACAATGAAAAACTGTCTTTTGATGTTTGGTTCATTTTCTAGAAATGATGTAGAATTATATAATTAAACATTTTATATAATTAATTATTTTATTTAAAATATATAAAATTTACAATAATATTATTAATAATAATATTTATTTTTAAAATCAAATAATATTATTTATTAAAAAATTAAAAAAAAAAACAAAACAAAACAAAATATTCATTTGTTTCCGGCGGAAACCAAGATTAGGTTTCCGCGCAGGAAACCATGTCTGGTTTCCCGGGAAACCAGATATTCTTTGGTTTCCGGCGGAAACCAATATCTGGTTTCCGCCGGAAACCATGACTTCCGCACAGGAAATCATCTGGTTTCCGCGCCGGAAACCAAGATCTGGTTTCTCCGCGGAAACCAGATGGATTGTTTATTATTATTTATTTTATTTAAAAAAAAAAAAAAAAAAACTTTGGTAACCGGTGCTCAGGTTTCCGGCGAAAATCTGCTGGAAACCAGTGAGCCCAAAAGCAGAGGATGAAGAAGCCAATGAAGATGAAGAAAGTCAACTGTTCTTGACATGAAGAAATGAAGAAGTCAACATCCGGAAAATGACTTCCCCTTTTTTTAAAGGGGAAGTTGTTTTCCTTAAAAATAAGCTCATTTTCCATTGACCAATACCTCATTTTCAGTTGACTTTAAATTTTCCTTCTTTCCAAACAGAAATCATTTTCCGGGTTTCCAAACACACCCTAAACTTAATTCCATGTATGTATGTATATATGTATGTGTGGTAAATGCATCTTAGAGATTTGGTCATTAGAGATTATGGTTTTTTTATCCGGCCTTCTTCAAAATCCCAAGCTGGAAACTTCAGTTCTTTCCATCAAGTAAGTCAATTAGCTTCATATATTATTTGAGTTAATTCTAGCATTAGTCCTCTGAGTATAGTGATTTTCCATATAGATAGTATATATGATTCCTCAATAATACACATTGTTGAATAACAATTTTACACTTGAATCCATTGGAAACAAAAGGAAAAACCTCAACATACACAAAGAATTTCACACAAACATTATCCCCCAAGCCTAATTTTGTGCCATTGAGGAACTGCAAATGTAAATCAAATCAATTCACATTCCTACAATTCACCCGAATCTGACCATTATTACCGGTCAAAGGCTTAATATTACCATCTTGATCATAGACTGAGCAAAATCATTAGCAAAAACACGAATGTTTTGGTTGTACGTGTTGACAAGATTATCGGTCTGACCACCATTGAACAATACTTGATCGGAGTGCAAAAGACTTTGTTCATCACCAAGTTACTGAAATATCTAGTGTCAAAGTAGGCAGGAGACGGGTCGAGTGGACAAGGGTAGAGTTGCCTCCAACTTGTGGACATGTAGCTTGGCGTTGTGCTGCGAAACCTTGATCGATGTTGGTTTCCTTATAGATGCGATCTCTGAAGGTCCGGCATTGGGCTAGCCCCAGTGTGTGGCCGCCGGAAAGTGCAACGAGGTCTTTAACATCAAGGCCTTGCTTTGAGAAATTGTCAATCAGAGCTCCAAGTCCATGAATGGTGATGGAAGGTTGTTGTCGGCGTCAGTTCTGCTTGCGGTTGTGGAGTCTCTTCTCCAAGTTGCACTGTCCAAGATGGACCTCCTAACTGTGAAACATATATAAAGACACAAGTATAAATTGAAAATATTCACATATATAATTAAGTAGTTTGGAGTGTTGGTTTTATTTTATTTTAGTTTGAGAGTCATGAATTTAAACTGCTTACCGCGAATACCGAGTCACGAGCAGCAACAGCCAAAATGTCAGCACAAGAGACTACATGACCATTGCAGACATTATCAACTGCAGACTTGATTCTGTCAATAACTTCAAAACCACGGGCAGACTTATCATTAGCTAGAGAGTTCTTTCACTGTCAATGGAGGAAGTAGAATCCAGTAGAATTGATGCATCACAACCCTGTATTATTTCAAATCACGCCAAAGAATAAGATTCCACTCAAAATCATATGTTATAAAAAAAAAAAATGGTGTATAGATCAGAGTATTACGTTAACGAAACAGTCATGAAAATGTAGACGCAATAAAGAGGCACCCATGCGGCGCTCTTGTCTAACCGCATTGAAAACGATGCGCCGAATGGTTGGCAAAGCTTGAGGACACACTCTTTGATAGTAGAATGGGGAAAGAGATCGGAAAATGCTATTGTGACAAAAGAGAACAACAGTATTGTGCTGAGGAAGTAGCTACCGGAAGCCATTTGAGCTAGCTAGGTTAGTATATGGGTTATTGCAGCTTTAATTACTACAACGTAACGTAGTACAAAACAAATATGCAATTGAGTTTGTGTTGTGGTTGTTTGGTGATCTTTGATATATGCATAAACCTTTTATAGGATAACCAAGAGCACAAAGTTAGCACACTTTAAGACTTGGCCTTGTTGCAGCTATTAATAATTGGACAGTTTCAACGCGCAACCAATACCTATTCTCAAATTAAATTAATTTGAAAAGGTCCTAATCAAGACAATTGCAGTTGCCCTACACAAGAAGATTATTATTTGACATCTTTGTTGATATGCAGTGTATTATTTCAATTATTGTTTTTATTATTTTTTTTTAATTGTGGGCATTTTTAATCAAATTTTTAGTTGTCGAGTTTCTAAAACTGCTTCCTGAACAATTTATTATTCGCTCATTTTTTTCCTTAACTTTGGTTGGGGTTTCACCAAATAAATATTAATTATCAACCTTTTAAAAAGTTACAATTCCTTGTATCCTTTGATCCTAAAAAAGTAACTATAATTCTTCTTTACTTTTGTTTCTCCAAATTCTTCCTCAATCCACACAAACAAAGTTTTAGCAAAGGTTTTTGAATAAGAGTAGCCTATATTATGAAGATTCATGGAAAATTTGGAAAAAAATTTACAAATGTTAACCTTAATAAACTGTTAATATTAATAAAATATAGAAAAGTTGTAATTTATTCACCATATAATATGCAAATTACCAATGTCACCCTGAAATTATTAGTGTTGTAAATGTTGCCTTCAATTTTCAAAACGGTACATAATTGCATGTCCCTCACGTACCATACGGGAGGAAAATTGAGGGCATGCATCTTACACTACTGGAATGGCAATATATTAGTTTAGAAAATTAATAACATTTACACACTATAATTCTACAGACTACCCGATTCTCTTGTTTGCTATAGTGTTTGAATAAATCACTGGAGCGGAGCGGAGCGACCGCTAATACAAACGGGCGGACCACGGAGCAGACGAACACCCGGGGTCGCCCAGTGGGGTGTCCGCGTGGGCCGATCTCCCCGAGCTCAGCCGAGCCCGTGCTCGGCCAATGGTCGGTCCTCGCGTGGAGCGAGTCCCGCGGACCCAGGGCTCGTAGTAGCCAGGGGTATATAAACACCCCCCGGTGTCCTAATTAGACATCTCGTACTTTCTTTACCACACTTGTAACGTATTACACGTCCCGGACCTCTGTAATAGCATTTTATGTCCAATTAATACAATATTTACCATTTTATTATCCGTTTTTTATATTTCAATCATATATTCGGATTGTATAATCCGGACCCCCGGGTTCATATAATCCATCAGACATTGATAATTGACATATTATGAAATGGCATAAATTACAATTTTCTAAAAATATATAAGTAATGGATTGAAAATGACACGTTTAACATAATTAAAATGGAAAAAAATTGTATACGGTATTAATTTATGGACTAAATCTACAATTTAAGTATAAATAATGGATCAAAACTTTCGGTTTTCAATAATTGATAAATCAATCAATACCCAAAAAAGTTGTCAAAATGTACACACTGCTATTCTATTCGAAAGTGTCACATTCATTTTGAACAAATCCCTATCTACTACTCCGTAATTTATTACATTCAAACAAAACCTCTAACCAATTCATGTAGTCATAAATTAATGCTCTAAGCTTATCCATTTATTAATTGCCCGCCATGGGTAGCTCAACTGGTCATAGAGGTGAAACTTTGGAATGATGACAAGGATCGAGTCTCACCAGCGGTAGTGTGGGAGCAACCTCTCAAAGTGAGGGGGCTCTTGTGTGCAGTAGCACCGGTCTAGCCTCTATGGTTCATGTTCAGTTGAGTCACCATGTTTACATCCTCCAAAATGCTCTGTCGGGTCGGGTGTGGGGGGCCTTTAGGGTTGGGGTTCAGCCTTTGGAATGATAAATTGCATTGTATCAGCGTATATATGGATGGAGTGGCGGCGGAGGCATATAGTTTTTTTTTTTTAATACTTATAATTATTTATCAGATAATATCTATTTTATATTTTATTAAACATTTTCAACCTAAAGAATCTGAACCTTCATGACCGATTGTTCGAACGTATACTACCCATCTAAAATGATAAACAATAATATCATCATCATACTACATTGTAGTTGGTTGTGGCATATAGTTAGTGTCCTTTTCATGTTGTTAATCTTAATTATTGATTTTGTCAAGTTTTCGACATTTGTTAATAATTTGACTAGCAATGTCGTCTATGAAAGGTTAAACCTTTTCACGGGTTTCCCGTTTAGGCGTTTACTAATTTCTACTCCGTATCATTCATTCATGAAGAGGTCTCAGTCTACGCCAATAATGGAAGTCAAATATTACATGATGATATCTCATTTTTAAATGGATTCGAATTTAAAGTGGTTATTGGATCATGAGTATATATATATTAAAAAATTTGGTTCTTCATATTCTACTAATGATGATTTCAATGTATTAAGTTTATGAATCAAATTTGCACATCTCAACAACAAACCAATATTTACATCATTACCTTTAAATTTAATGTTTACAAAATAGATATTTAACAGATGATCAAATTTAGAACAAAATAATAAGTCAAAATTATTTATGGTCAAATTTAAAGTCGATGAAGACATTTAAATGTGGAAAAAGTTAAGAGACCATTTAGTCATTGAAGTCGATTATGACAAATGATTAATGTCAACTATCTCAAAGGAGTATCCTGGAATTAACTCTTTAATTTTAAGTTAACATTAATTAACATTTCATTTTTAGTAGGTTCAATATAATCTATATTTTTTTACAATGGCATTTTTCGCGTATACAAGTCAAACAGAAATATAATACACTAAAAATAAAACATTACTTTTTAGTTCATACTAAAATGAACATGCATCACTTCTACCATATTTAGCAAGATAAAAGAACCGATAGATCGAAATGAAGCTCACCCCACACTGATTGCAAAATGAGGTGGATTAGCCTAACGGTTTAAACTGTTTTGACTGCTCTAATCTTGTTATATTGCGCTAATCCCCGATATAAGTATTGATAGAGCTCCCCGTAAAAATCTAAAAGTTTTTGTTTAACCCAATAAGGGTATTTGCCATAACATAGATGAACAAAAAAAATATTATCACTTCAAATATTAAATTAAATACTTGGTTTTCAAAAAAAAAATGTAATAAATACTCAATATGTAAAGTCCCAACTCCAAGGTACAATAGAAGAAGTAAAAAAGAATATAAAAAAAAAAAAATAAAAAAAAAAAAAAAAACTGAAATAATAACGAATAGATATATGATTTCTCAATAATACACACGTTTTGAATACCAATTTTCACTTAGCTTGCATCCTTTGAAAAAAAAAAAAAAAAAAAAAACCAACACAAGAACTTCACACAAACATTATCCTCCCAAGCTGCTTTTGTGCCATTGAGGATTTCTCAACCTTTCACACTCAACTGCAAATATAATCAATTCACATTCTTACAATTCACCCGAATCTGACCATTATCACCGGTCAAAGCTTAATATTACCCATCTTAATCATAGATGAGCAAAATCATTAGCAAAAACACGAATGTTTCCTGTAAGTGTTGACAAGATTATCAGTTTGACACCATTGAACAATACTTGATCGGAGTGCAAAAGTCCTTTCTTCATCACAAAGTTACTGAAATATCTAGTGTCAAAGAAGGCAGGAGACGGGTCGAGTGGAGCAAGTGTAGAGTTGCCTCCAGACGCGTGGACATGAAGTTGGCGTTGTGCTGCGAAGCCTTGATCAATGTTGTTTATTATAGATGCATCTCTGAAGTTCGACACGTGGGCAAGCCCCAATGTTGGCCGCCGAAAGTGCAACCAGTCTTTAACATAAGCCTTGCTTTGAAAATTGTCAATTAGGGCAGTCAAGTGCCATGAATGGTGATGGAAGGTTGTTGTCGGCTTCAGTTCTGCGGCGGTTGTGGAGTCCCTCCTCCCAAGTTGCACTGTCCATGATGACTCCTAACTGTAAAACATATATAAACCCAAACAATTAATTGAAAATATTCACATATATAATTATTATAAGGAATTTAAATAGTATATGTAATGAGGTAGTGTTACCGCAAATACAGAGTCACGAGCAGCAACAGCTAAAATGTCAGCACAAGAGACTACGGGACCATTACAAACTTTATCAACAGCAGACTTGATTCTGTCAATAACTTCAAAACCTCGAGCAGAATTAGCTTAGCTAGAGAGTTCTTTTCACTGTCAATAGATGAAGTAGAATCTAGTAGAATTGATGCATCACAACCCTGTTATTTCAAATCGTGCCAATAATAAGATTCCACTCAAAAGTTAGTGTATATGATAATTATTGATAAAAAAAAAAGGAAAAAAAAAAGTTAAAAGTATTACGTTAACGAAACAATCATGAAAATGGAGACGTAATAAAGAGCCCCATGCGGCGCTCTTGTCTTACGGCGTCGAAGACGATGCGCCGAATGGTTGCAAGCTTGAGGACACACTCTTTGATAGTAGAATGGGGAAAGAGGTCGGAAAATGCCATTGTGGCAAAAGAGAACAACAGTATTGTGCTGAGGAAGTAGCTACCAGAAGCCATTTTGAGCTAGCTAGTTAAGTACTACAACGTAGCGCAAAACAATATGCTTGAGTTTTGTGTTGTGTTGTTTGGTGATTTTTGATACTATGAAGCATAAACCTTTTATAGGATAACCAAGAGTACAAGTTAGCTCACTTTAAGACTTGGCCTGGTAGCAGCAGCCCTTTATAATAAATACACAGTTTCAACGCGGCAACGAATACCTATTCTCAAATTAATTTCAAAAAGGTCCTAATCAAGACAAGGCCAGTTTGCCCTACATAAGCAGATTATCGTTGACATCTTTGCAGAATTGCAGTGTATGCAATTATTGATATTATATATTCTTTCATTTAATTTGCTGTGCATTTATTCCAAATTAGCACTTGTCCACTTTCGTAACAACCTGCTTTGCAGTGCAACTAACTTATTGATTTCAATCCATTTAAGTCCTTAATCTTTAGTTGGTATTTCACTAAATAAAACATTAAGTATATGTCAATGACCTTGTGATCTAGTGGTATGAAAGTGAGTCTGACTCTTTATACTTCAGTAGATTAAGAAAATAGCTATAAATAGATACTACATTATAACAGAGTTGGTAGTATTCAAAAAACAATATTAATTATCTTAACTTAAAAATGAATTATAGGCACGCTTGAATTCAGCAAAATATTGTAATTAACACCTTTTGCCAGTCATCTACGTGTTAAAATTAGTAAATCATTGGAAATTAGTATAAGACTCAGCTCGAAAATATCAACGCTGGAATGGGCACCTAATTCTCAAGTTGAAATGGTCCTCTATTAAGAAACAAAATTAAAGAACTTCATCGACATCTGTATAGTCAAATGCCAATTAGGCAATTATTATTTATATTATTTTAAAATTAAAATCAAATTAGCTGTGATTTTCCAAACAACTTGCATCCGACGTAGCCAACTAAGAAATTTCACTTTCCCTAAGTTATGTTACACCAAATATACTTGAAAACTGTGTTTCTCTGTCAAACAGTCTCAAGATTGAATGCTTACAAGAAAGGGTTTGAATGTATTATTATATATGCTCCCTAGCTGGAAAACAATATATATCCTTGGTATTGGAATTTGAAAATAAACTTAACCTTAAACAATAATTAGTAAGGATACTCATACCGTATCGTATAAGGGAGTTTTACACATAAATGTCAATGTTATAACGCCTTACCTTTAAATAAATAAAGTTTAAATTAAAATGATGGGTAATTTTATAAGTATTATAAACTTAAAATTACAATAATTTATAATATTGACTCCGTATTTTTTTTAATAACAACAATTGGTTCAACAATTATCAACCCAAATTAGAATATTAAAGCTCTCAATATAACATTTATTGTTTTGAAAATAAAACACAATAATGTCATCAAATCACAAGGTTAATTAGTAATACGGAGTATAATTTTTTTTTTATGTTACATTAATCTATAATATAAACTATGCAGATCGGAGCCTAAAAATGGAGAAATACAATTACTGAGACTAAACTGAAACAAGGAAAATTATGATTTTTTTTAACCTTAAACTATGCAACACAATTACACAAGTCATTTTTATATTGAGCAAATATCAATTTTGGTCCCACAAAGTAATTAACGTAACATACAGTTTAATACATATAGAATTGTTCATGTGTATGTAAAATAGTTAAAAAAAATTTAATCTTATTTCAAGTTATTTGACATTATTATTTTAGGGTCGGATTTTGGGCGTGCAAGATGGGAACAACACAGGACCTCAATTTTTTAGAGGTCTAATATTTACACCATTCATACTTATTTGAAATAAAAGTCATTTATTTTATAGTAGAAACTGTGATTTTTGCATTCAACTAGTGTTACACCGTCCATACTTATTTGAAATAAAAATCTTATATTTTACAATATTAGTTTTATGGAATAAGGGTCAAATAGACCACTGAACTGCACACCAAAGTGCAATTAGGTCATCGAACTCAAAAATAATACAATTGGGTCCCTAAACTACACAAAATCATGCAATTAGGTCTAAAATGACCTGTTGACCTGAAATTGTGCTGATGGGCGGTTACCAATTTTAAAAAAAAATTTTAATATAATTTTAAATAAAATAATTAATTAAATTAAAAAAAAAAAAAACAAACTAGAACTGCCGGAGACTTATCGTCTCCGCAGGCTTCGTCTCCATGGCCGGAGACGAAAGCTTCGTCTCCGGCCATGGAAACGAAGCTTTCATCTCCATGGCCAGGGGGGGAGCGAAGCTTCGTCTCCTGGCCATGGAGACGAAAGACTGCGGAGACGATTCGTCTCCGGCAGTTTTTTTTTTTTTAAATATATAATTAATTAATTATTTTATTTTAAAATATATTATAAATTATTTAAAAATTGGTAACATGCATTTCAGGTAAACAAGATTTTGAACCTAATTGCATGATTTTTGTGTAGTTCAAAAACCAATTGCATTGTTTTTAAGTTCGATGCCTAATTACACTTTGTGTGCATTTCAGTGGCCTATTTGACCCTTATTCCTAGTTTTATTTATTTATAAGAACAGGGCAAAAAAAAAAAAAAACAGCCTATTTTGTGACCCTTATTTAATTTAAATTTTTGATATAAAGAAATGTATATTAATTTTCATGTTAGGGCCTATATTTTGTTGCTACGCCCGCGCCTATAAAATGATAGGGATCGGTCCTGATCGCACGAGCACAAATACTAGTTTTGAAATAAAAAGACCCGAAAGAAAATTAGTAAGAAGCAAGTCAGCAGGAATACCCGTCACCGAGTCACGTGAAGCGGAAGGGGGAGAGACAAGCCGTGAAGAACGAAAGAGAATTGTCTGAAGGTAAAATGTCCAACTCCATCTTTTGTCTCTGTGGTTATGGGCTTTTCTCTTCTTATCTCTACGCCTAAAATATGCATACAAGTTTACTTGTTTTTCATATCAAGCGTCTATTATATTAGCTTCACATGCATTTTTTTCTCACACCCATTTTTCATAACTCAACCATTATTGTTGTGAGTTCCTGGATCTCACCATTCTTATCTGATCTCTAAAGTTTTGGACTTTGGTTAAAGATAATAAACATGGTAGGAACAGTTATTTTTTGTTTTAACTTTGAAGGGCTTTAAGTCAAATCTTTGGACCAGACCTATTATTATCCATAATTCTTTTTGTACTTGTGCTTGCACTGAAAAGATTTGTGTATAATCTTAGAATGATCAGATATGTGCAATTGATTGAAATGGGTCGTATCAGATTATATTTTTTTATGTTTATCTGCTTTGGGAATTTGAGAAACATAATTGTCCAATTTATCCGTGCGTATAGTGCGTGACAGTTGTGCATGCGATGCCACTCGATAAA
>VALG01011089.1:4625-32125 GCA_009835305.1 Ipomoea purpurea
ACGATAAAATGGAATAGATAGAGTATTTTAATATTGAGTAAAAAGTGTACATGAATTGTATTATTTCACCTCCATGCCTCTTTCCAAAAACAAACTAGCAAGAACATTTTTGTTATAAATTCAGTTTCTTGGTTACTTTCTCTTTGCTTTTCCCTCTTATATTATTAATATTGTTCTTGCGTATAATTACTGTGATTACCATACAATCACCCGAGAATAAATTAAATTAGAAGATCAAATTTATAACACATTATCAGTACGACTCGTCATTATAATTTCCGGTAAATGGACTATGGTTCCTTTCCTTATGCATTTTATTTAAGAAATGTACGTTATTGTTTATGTATAAATATATATGTACATATGACTATAAGTTTATATTAGAATCTTCATTATTGTTTGCGAAATGAGTATTGTTCCCTTTGATTTTATTTTAATCTATATATGTGTTTTATGATAATAAAAGTAACAATCAACCATGAATTTATTAGTGTCTAGAATTGGGATATATGTAACAATAGCCTTGATAATTTGATATTAACAATTTAAATATTGAGTTGAGTAAATGTGCTCAGTATAGAAAATATTGTGATAGTTACAAAAGAAATAATGCTTAGTATTTTTTTTTTTGAATACAAATAATGCTTAGTATTGTTGTCTTGTTGCTAACATCTTATGCTATGGAATATTCTTTGTTTCTGTTCATGTATGAAAGAGTATTCTTTTAATTTTAGTAAAAGGATGTTGCAGTTTGAATTGACTTGAATTTGGATAACAATGATTATATTTGCATCAAACTCCACTATGAACATACATGCAATATAGTCTTTAACTCCATGTTATCATCCTACTGTTTCTTAAATTGCATGAAATATCATATTTTGTAGATCATGTCTTCTATCGTCAAACGTGAATTTATAAGCTCGCACTTGATAGGAGAAATTATTTATTTGGACTCTGAATTATTTATATAATATATATATATTATATACTATATATAATAAATACTATATTATTATTATAAATATATTGAATTTAGGAATTGAGTCAGACTATTCTTTTAAGTGATAGAACTAACACCCATAAGACACAAGCTCTTATTTTGTTTACATCATCACTTGAATCACGCTTAAACATATTTTAAGAAAAAATTGATGTGTTGGAGAGGAGAGAGAGGGTTGAGATCGTTAGGTTATTTTAAGAGATTTTGTCAAATTTTAGAAATTTTAAGAGATTTTGGGGGTTTTTTCAATTTTCAATTTGTTTTTTTATTTTTTATTTTTTTTAATTTTCTTTTCACCTATTTCTCTTTCTAATCCACCTGCAAAATCTCATCACAAATCTACCACTATTGAGGATGTCCTAATATGGAAGCCCTTAAAGATCATTTCAACCAGCGTCATCAATTATCTTTCCTCGGCACAATTCAGCTCTGCATAAATAGTCTCGCAACTAAAACTCTGTAAACGAAAATTCAAGAAAAGCTTTAATTGAAAGACTATGTCTACTTTTTATGCAAATAACCTTGTACTCTACTATTGGACCTAGGTATCAAAGTTTTGTTACACAATAAACTGTATCCACAGTCCATATTTCGAGACATACAGTGACTAATAACTATTAAAAAGTGCATATTTCAAAATCAATGAATATATTCACTAGATTAAAAGGATGTTCACTTTAGGCTGTGAAGGAAAATTATTCTGGAAAAAAATCTTATGCTCATGCTTATACTTGTTTTGGTTTCAGTTTCTCATTTTCATTTTCATAGGATCAGAACTCACAACAGGGGGATTCCTCTTATACTGTGTAGACGTCAGCCGTCTTTCCAAAGGAGTTTTTCGCTTGCTCACAACGAACCTATTAACCCCCTTACGCATCGGCATTATTGATGGGAAGTCTTCATCTGGTATCTGACTAAGCTCAGAGATATCTTTTATCTGTGCTACACGTCGGAACCACCTCTCAGTTTTTGCCTCTTCAGACATGTCCAAGGGATCTGGTTCCTTCACGGCAGACCCTTCTAAGCTCTTTCCTGTCCAGCCACTTCTTAGGTTCTGATTCTCGCGCACTTGGGGTGAACTCTGCTCAAAACACTGGATTGGGATGTGTTATCTTTCTCAGTGTATTTGCTGCCTCCTAGGTCACGATCCAACTTATCAGGAGAATTAATAGAAGGATTATCGATAGGTTGGGGCAGGATTTTGCAAAATCGGACTGAGTTGAACTGGATAGGGCTTCACTGGTAGGGGTTTGGGGTGAACCTGACCCATCTGGTGAATCCTTCCTACAAAGTAGTCAGGAGGAAATGGACAAATGGGACAAAGCCCTTATTGGTTGCCTGCTCCATAGCCACTTGCCTTTTGTACACTGGAGAGGTTAAAGAACGATCTTTCTTCTTGCTAACTACAAATCGATTTTCTCCTTTGCGAACTGGCATGTCTCTGGAAAGTCATCATCAGAGATGGCACTCGGCAAATCTTTGACATCATGCAGTTCTGCCATTTTTCTAAACCACCTCTCTGGTTTTTCACCTGCTCTTTCTCTTTATCCTCGCTATCAGTCGTATTCTCCAATGATTTCTCCAGCTCATGCTAGAAGTAGGGGAGCCAGTTTGGAGCTCACCTTCTGAAGAAAGAGATTCATGTCCCACTGTTTTAATCTCTGTATCCTGGACTTGCTCCCTTGTAGCAAACATGTCAGCAGGTAACGGAACAAAGTTTTTCCCACTTGTATTAGTCTCAATTTCAGCATTTAGCTCAGTAGCAATCTTATCTGGAGTCGAAGAGGAACCACCAAGGATTCGATCTAAACTCTGGCTAATCGCTGAGTCAAGGGTCTTGTCTGCACCACCAGTGCAAGAAGACTTATCTTCTGGAAAGCCATCATTAACCGAGTTTCCTTTGTATTGAAAGTTAGACAGCCTCCTTTCCAAGGGTGTCTTTCTTGTGCTCACCACAAACTTGTTTTCTCCTTTCCTAATGGCATTATCTCAGGGAAGTCTTCATCCGCTGCCATGGTGTTTATACCAGAAGCATCATTTATTTTACTAAACCATCTCTGTGCTTTCTCTTCATTCCAGCAAGCCTCTTATCGGTTTCAGTTTTATAAGCATAGCCCCCACTATAACCATTCCCCGAACTGTTATTAACAGTGTTGAATGAAGCCTCAGCAGCGTTTGGTATCACATCTTAGGCAGACCACATTTCTTCCATAGTTGAAGAAATCACATCTGGAATTATACGCAAGGAGGAAACATTAAGAACATAGTTATGATAAATTATAAAAAGGCAAAAGGGCAATTAGAGAAAGACTCACTTTAGGGCATTCCCACCCCCGCTGTCAGCTGTCTTCTTGTCTACTCCTCACACTCAAGGCACTTGATATTTCTTGCAAAGTTCATAAAATTGCACCTGTGAAACATTATCAAGTTAAATAGCATAAAGATTGCAAATGCAGTAGGAGCTTACTGATTGAAAGTAACTTAACACTGAAAGTTCTCCTCACTCACTGCTTCTTCCTCCATTACAAGGACATAAATAAGAGAAAAAGAAACTAATTACTAATTACTAGGGACAAATTGATCAAGACGCTAATAGAGAGACAAAAGAAAAATCTTTAAATGTTGGAAATAAATTTGTTACATACTTTGTGCATATCCAGTCGCCTCTCTTCATAACAATGTCTTGTCCAGCAGCCTTGGCGTTTGTCCAGATCGACTTGGAAACTGGTCAACTCCTGGAGGAGGCACGACAGACACTGGAGTTTTCCCAGCTAGTTCAACCAATTCCTGCAAAAGGTTCCTAATAGATGTTTCTAGCAGTGCGACTAATAGATATTTCTTCCCGGAGAACCAGCAGGGTTGCTCGCATAACTTAATATATACTCATAATATCAATTGTCTGCACTTCACTGTGATCGAATGCCTGAAATGTAATTTTATAATTTGGAGTAAGGCAAAACAGAAGATGTGATCAGTGCTGATCAATAAATGATAAATGACCTAATGGGAAATTACAAAGCTCCAATTCAAACCAGAGGCTTTATCTGATATTTTATTCTTCCCTTTAAAGTTAATGCGGACACATACTCCTTTCTACAGTGTCATTTCTTCCCTCGGGAAAACACTTCCCAACCAAAGAAAGTTTGATTGTTTCGGCTGCTTTACCAAATTTTGAGATGGAACTAAACCAGGGCACATCCAACCTCACACACCTTAAATTCAGATCAAGCCCATCATTTAGAGGCTTAGGTAAGAGTAAGACTAAATCAGTACATGTTACAATGAAGGACCTTCCCACTTCCCCAGTATTAAGTATGGAATAATAGGTAAGAACTTTTATGCCTAAGTCATATTATGCACCAAGAAACCATTGTTATATATTAAAAGTGAAATTAATGACAATCAATTCAGAAAATAAAGCATCCATTAACTTACCTGGTTTCCATCAATACCAAGAAATGCCCTCATTCTGCGTGCTGTTTCAAGAGCAGTTCTGAATAGAAAAGGTGTCCCATTTGACACAACCACCTCAATATCCCTCCTAGAAAGTGACCTGTATAATCATTAAAAGGAGAATAAATCCAAGATTTCCTGTATGGCTGTATCATTAATTTTTAAACAGAATTTACATATTTTAGGCACCAACATTTATAATATACTTCAACATTTCCAGCAGAAAATGTTTTCATAACAGTACACTGTGTCTTTAAGCATTTTACCACCAACAAGAATTGTGTCCTTGAAAATTAGTAAACTTACATCCATACTTATGATAATTTATATACACAAAACATACAGACTAAGTATAAGATTCCCAATAGCTCACTTGCTAGAGAAAACGTAAAGCAATGTCAAATAAGAAGACAAAGGGAATCAAACCTCAAAAGGTTAGGTCTTTCACGAGCAAACGCTAAGCACGCAGTCGCAGCCCGAACAAAATCATCAGGCAATTGCTGGTATGCTACAAAGGCATCCTCCTCGTGGATTACTCCATGCTCCTCCGCCCGCCCACTGGCGGAAAGCGCGTTGATTAGGTTGCACCATTCTGGCCAAGGGTGAGCTGTAGAAGGAGAAGAGCTAAGTGCGTTATTGCTATTAACTGGAAGGGCCTGGGAGTGGAATTGTTGTTGGGAGGTAGTGATTGGTGTAAGAGGGGACGAGAAGTGGGGGAGGCGAATATAAGGCGAGGCGGCGAGGAACGGTGGCGAGACGGCGGGCGAAAATAACAGACGGCCGATGTAGGAAGCAGCAAGGACGGTGAAGTTGCAGATGGGTGAAGAAGTGGCAGTGAGGAGTGTAATGAACCTCGAAGTGCCGCTCATTAGGGCGGGAACGCGGCGGAGCGCGCGGCGATAAGAGGTTTAGAGGGGTTTTCTCTGCGCTCTGAGTTAACTACCGAAGCAGCGAGTGGATAGAAATGCAGCGGGCCAAACTTGTAATTGTAGGTTCTGATTTTTTTTTTATTCTTATTTTAAATTTAAATTATGATTGTATAAATAGTTTAGTGAATTGCATAGATAACCCTATACTTCACTAGATTTCACAAAATCTCCCTTTCAAATTTCAAAAAAGAATGATTTTAGTATTGAAAATCAACTAACCTGGCTCAGACATCAAGACTATGTGGTCTAATGGTACTCGGGTTGGATTTTCGTTTGGAAAGTTGTGAGTTTGGCTTTCAGTAGAGGCGTTATTGGCTCAGACATTATGTATTAGAGCATTTTTATTGAGATTTTTTCTTGATTTTTAGGTTGTCATTGAGAATAGTTGTTTAACGCTGAGCGTGTGGTGTGCACGCGCCCAGTCTTTTGACGCACCAAAAAACAGCTTCTTTTTTTTTTGTGCGATGAATCTCACAGACAAAAATTAATACTTCCTGCAACACTTCATTTTATTCTCTCTCTTCTCTCTCCTTCACATAAGCATTATCACTTCAAAACCCACTATTGTAGGCGTCATAGCTCAATTCTTACTAGTTTCCGATGTAAAACGCATCAGAGATTTTATGTACATATACACACATGTATGAAATTCCTAAATTTGAAGTATGAATACAATTAGAAACAAGAGGAATTCATGTGAGAATTAGAAACAATGTGAGAATACAATTAGAAACACGTCGTAACAGTTACAATGTGAGAATTTCTCACATGTAATGTGGTGAGTTTCTTGTGTGACACTGTAACACTATCCTTGAGGATGAAGGAATTTCGCCTTTTGTGGACAATGTTATAATGAAAAAAAAAAAAAAAAAAAAAAAAAAAAAAAAAAAGGGAGGAAATCAGTATAAAACAGCACAATGCATTCAATTCTTATTTTCATAATATTCACAATTTCCCTATGCACAAAAAAACCCAACCAACCAACCATGCAACAAATATAATACAACTGAAAACACAGCACCCCTACAAACACACAACCTTAACAATTTGCTTCAAACATTTCCCCACTCTTCTCCCCATCTTCACAGCAGCTATACACTACAAAATACACAAAATTGCAGACAAAATTTACAGCAAAATGAACCAAAAAACAATGTGTTCAACCAACCGAAACACCTCAACAACTTTATTTAACAATGGAAGCAATTTGTCGTGGAATAAGAGCAGCCCTTAGCTCCATTTTGTGGCGCAAAAAAAACCCAGATTTTCACTTACGCCAAAGTGGTTGCTCTAATCTGATGAACCTTGTCTGCATGCGCTACAGGCAGGTAAACTGCACCCTGCAGCGTGCTGTGTGTTCGTCCATAGAAAGCGTAAACGAGTATTCCTATTAGCAACCACACAGAAACTCGGGCCCAAGTACCAGCGCTGCACAGGAAGACCGGGAAACATCATCAGCAAACATCATTGTATATAACAAAAAAGTAGCTTAGAGACCAAATTTGGACTTACCCGAGATTTATTAACAAGTATACATTGATGAGAATGCAAAAAATTGGCAGGAGTGGAACAAGCGGGCAAACAAAACCTGGACAAAGAACACCCATTCATGCAAATGTTGTCATAAAGCAGAAGAACACATGATTAAGGTAATTTCAAGAACCGTTTAACGAAAAGATGATTATTTCCAGAAGAATTACTACTACTTGTTATAATTTAAGATTGGGCCATGGTCACTCAACTGAGCTATAATGCACATGGGTCAAACCACACTAAAAGATTGAATCCAACCAATTAGCTAGTCTAACCCGTGGCCTTATAAACCCATATGTTCTCTCTTATTTTATAGATGTGGGACTCTTAACACTACTATTTTGGGACTTACCTCCTGAATACCCAAAGTTGTGCCTTGCATCATCTTGGTCTATGGACGTGAGCACTATCAGACCGAGTAGGAGAAGGAGCCCACCAATTCCACAAAGCGTGAAACCTCGCACAACTGATCCCAAGTTGATATATAATTAAGTCAAAACAATTTAATGACTATAGGAAGATATATATGAACTGTTTACGAAGGAGATCGAGTGAGTAGCTACGAACGCACTTTGGCAGGCTAACACACGAAGCAGCGGAAGTAAGTACAAGCACCCCAATGCACGTAAACATTATGGTCCATCCAGCAACTTTCCGCCTTTCGTGTACTAAAACTGTAACCAATTTGTTCAAATTAAAGCTGGCAGGCACATGATTTGGTCTTTAAACCATAATAGTACACCATAAGGATCTGCAGTTTAAGAATTTATCGATAGAAATGGCAATATGAACTTACAGCTAAATCTTGCTGCACCTTTCTCTAGAAGAGGATGCTCAACGGCTACACCACTCGAAAATGTAAGGCTATCGTCGGTACCTGCAGCAAGGTCCTTGGTACTTCCACCATCGGGGCACGGGGTTACTGAATCTGTCGTATCCCGGGAAGATGATGGCATTGGAGCCTCATCTGGTGGCACGTACCGGAGTATAAGCAGAGAAATCGCCACCATTGTAAATGCAAGAAGCGTACCAACGCTGACCTGGATAAATAGCGAAGCTTCTCTAGAGTCAAGAACTCGGAAATCAAAATCGAGAAAAAAGGGTAAAAAGGAATCTATGAAATTTTTTTTTTGTGATGTTAGAAGATACACATACCATTCCCGCCAACTGATCAACATCCATGAAGAATGCCAACAGTCCGGCAAGTAAACCCGTCACGATAGTGCTCTTGACAGGAACTTGAGTACGCCTATTGACATCCGAAAAAAATTGCGGGAGCAACCCATCTCGAGCCATTGCCATAAGTATCCGTGGCTGAGAAACATCGAAAACAAAATATGTTCACGTATTGCAAATTTACGAAGAAACACCCCCACACGTGAAACTGCAATGAAAAGGCTTACCTGGGGTAGTATAGAACCCATCAATGTCTGAGCAAAGAAGCGGTACAAGCTCCAATAGTTATTATATATCTGTAAAAGGAGAAAACACCGTATATATATATAAAATATAAAAGGACATGAAAGGGCTGCTGGTAACGGAAATGGCTCCGTACTTGAAAGCTGGATGTGATGGAAATAGCACAAACGAAAAAATGCTTTACTTACGCTGCCCAGTTAACTCCAAGGCTCTCAAATGCAGAAGAGATCGGGGTATCCGGGTCCATTGTGTAAATAGGGAAACCAAAACCGACAATAACAGCAGAGACTAACATATACTAACGTGCAACATATCGTCAATGCCAAACCAAATCCCTAAAGGCAAGTTCACGTTGAGGATTCTTCACCTGTTGAAAAATAAAGAGTTAAGTTTATCTATAGGGTTGTGTTGTTTATGAATAGTTAACTTACGGTTATGTGTTTGTATAATAATGTGTACTATGTTTCTTTGTTAGAAAACAGACAGATATAATACAGAATCATATATTTTCTATATCTTTCAAGTCTTATATACATTTTTCATTCCTTGATTCTTCATCTTTGCTTCCGCCTAACTGGCAGGTGGTTGTTATTCTCCACCCGTCAGGCCATTCCATCTTCCAAATTCAACAAAAATTATGTTGGCAATGAGGATGATAATAGTATTAGGAATAATACCTCCTCGGCAGTACTAGCAACGGAATCAAACCCAATGTACGAAAAGAAAACAGTCGAGGCCCCGGCAAGCATTCCATCAACCCCAAATGGGAAATACCTATCGGATAATATGTCAAATAAAAAGTCAGGTAGAGAACTAGTATTGAAGGAAACATATAAAATATGACTAAATAGAAGTTCCGGTGTCTACCCAGTAGGAAGTTCATAGCCAGGCAGCCATTTTTAAACCCCAAATATCCGCCAGCAACAATAACAATAGCATAGCGCATATATTGGCCACCGTGACTCCTTGTACCATCGTACTCTGCAACAATTGTGTTGCTTAGCATAGTCGAGGGCAATTCTGTCTACGAGGAAAATTAATTCACGCAAATATGTACAATAACGAATACCTCCTTAATTCCCACGCATAAAAGCCCAGTGACAACACAGACTAATACTGCTGCACATGGATCCACTACTACATTAAGCCCGGGAATGGTGTGACGAGCTAAAAAAGATGGCAGATTGCCCTGACCTCCGAAGAGCAAGGCCTAACAAAAGAAAAGGGAACTCCATAAAAAGCAATACCACTTAGAAGTGACCGATAGGAAAACATCATCCATTATAATCATTAACGGAGGATTCACAGTACCAGATTTGGAGATACGCCTCGAGCTACTGCAGAACCTCCAATTGTGTATTCCAATATCAGCGCCCATCCAATCAACCAAGCAACTCTGATAGGAAACCTCGACATTAGATAATCGCAATTTTCATTACCTTATGGTTCATACTGACTACACTTGATTGAGAAATAAAAAAACGTATTAATCATATATATAATATGCCAGATTGAGATGAACTGGCATTACCCTTCTCCAACACAAATGTAAGAGTAATGATATGCACTCCCAGCTGACGGGCAACGACTAGCAAGCTCAGCATAGCAGAAGGCAGAAAGTGTGGCTGCTATCCCAGCTATTAAGAAGGAAATTGTAAGGGCTGGGCCTGAATGCTCTCTCGCCACTGAGCCAACTAGAATATATACCCCAGCTCCGATGGTTGATCCGACACCTAATAACGATTTTTTAACCACCAGACATGTAGGCATTAGTTACAGTTACAAGAATCATATGGCATAGACATCATACTATGAGTTACTAACAAACATTTTGCAGATTAAGTCATAATTAACCAGTTTCATGTGGGTGTGGGGAATTCAATTCAGAAACTGTTGCACATAATGTGGTAGAACAAATCCAACCAAAAAAAAAAAGTTTATACAATAAGAACAAAGATTCTCCATATAGAACATGAGAATAGAACAAATCAATACACATGGAACAAAGAGACACAGAAATTATAAACCTTTGGGCATATTAAGAATCATTGAAAACCAAAATATTTAGCATGAATAACAAAAATCATTTGAATTACCTATGGCAATGAGATGAGGGACAGTCAAAGCCTTAGCCAATTGATGATGACCTCTACCATGTCCAGAAGATGAAGGCAATGATGAGTCTGAAGGAGAAGAGTCAACCTTCTTCCTCCTAACAAGGTTTCTCAATCCCAGGAAAAGCCACCCCCACCCCCATCACCACCCTCATTTTGCCAATTAGAAACAAATCCCATGATTCTTATTCAATTCCCAAAGTCTGCTATTCCAAAGATGTGATCTTTCTAACACCCTTTTCTCTTATTCCTTTATACCATGCACAAAGTGGAGAGCCTCAATCTGTTCAGCAACCAATACACATCCAGACAATGATAGATACATATATATTACAGAAATATATACAATTCTGTAGAGAGAAAACTAAGGGGAAAAGCTATGAAGAAGGTCGGTGTTCTTTAGGGGGGAATAGAGCTGCCTCTGCCTGCAGTCACAGCAACGGAATCTTGGAGAATATGGTAAGGCAGGCAAAGATTCAGCTCAAAAAGATCGTGTTTTTTTGGGGAATAAAGAAGAGGGAGAATCTGCCTGCCTCTGCTACGCTTTTTGTCCAACGTGCTGTTGTTGGGATGGGGAAGCGGATTAAGATTATTTATTAAAAGATTTTTCCTCTTCTGTCATCGCCGTTATAAATGGGCGGATATTATTGTTAGTTTTCGTGGCTATACGTGCTTTACACGCGCGTAGATTTTCATGGATGCCAATGTATAACGTACATTGGAATAGCCTGTCTTTAAACATCGGGAAACTGCATCCTACGTTTATCTCTTTCGAATCTTACCCACACAATTACACAAACCTCATTTCATTTCATAAAAAATAATACTCGTTTTTAATCATTTAATTAAAACCCTAATATAATATATATTGATAGCATAAATTAGACGGGAGAGTCATGATTAGGCTATATAAATACGTATATTATGAATATAAGGTAGAAGGGTGCTTAGTCGTTGATCTACTAGGTGAGGACCAAGCGAACTAAGGCTTATACTATATTATGGAGAAGAAAACAAATACAAGTGATAATAGTGATATTGCAAGGTCGTGAATATGACAAGTGACTTTGTGTAATAATACATTGGATATTACAAGTGAGTAGAGGACCCTCCTATTTATACTAAGCAAGTTGGCTAAGCATTAAATGCTCTCGATGCAAGTGGCTTGACGTGGCGCACTGTTGTTGGTCTGGTTAGTCGGTCGCTCTGCAGCTATACGTAGGTCGACTATCCGAGGCAATAGAGTCATCATTATCGCTATGCGTCAGTCGCCCCTCCTGCAGGCGTAAGTGGGTCTTCTTTACTTGTAAAAATAAAGCTAAGTGGTTCATGCGGCAAACCCGATTTGGAGTGGCCCTAACGGACCAACTCGGTAGCTCTGCCAAAACCCACCGAGCGGCGCTCTGCTGGGCGACCTCACGGGTGATCCTAGAGTGTCTTTACCCATCATACCCATCACTAGACTTTTCAATACGAGCGATGCAACAGTGTGGCACTCTGTTGGGTTCCTACTGATCGAGTGGTGAGCGTCGGATCCTACTGATTGAGTGGCACTCCGTTAGATCCTACTAACCGAATGACACTCCCGTTGGGATCATACGGACCGGATGGAACTCTGTTGGCATATGACTGAGTGGCACTCTACTGAGGCGATCCTACGAATAGTTCAAGTGCATATTTAGCCTATATATATATATATATATATATATATAATATATATATATTAAATATATATATATAATAATATAAAAATATTTAACATACACAAAATATAATTCAAGTTTCCACTTAAAAAGTGACCCTTCGTGTATGTGTCTGTTGGGATGACGCACCACTTGCAGGTTGATGCGGGTTTTGTCTACTCATTTGGGGATGCCACATACGGCGCAATCTCCTCATACCAAATGGAGATTTCGTAGCAGGTACTAGCGGAATGCTCTTAGGGTGCCCAAGCCCTCTTATGGCGGACACATTGGCTTACAAGAAAGCCCTATCATGATTGAAAGATCATGGTTTAATCTCAACTACACTTCAGACTTATTGTGCCTCTCTTCACCACAGCTCGATCATATGTTGGCATTACCACTAATGAGTGTAGAAATAGTATTTTCTATTTTGGTTCTATTTCAATTGTTTTGATTCTTAGATCATCTAATGTTTTAGCTCATTTTTTAGTTTCGAGAGCCTATTCTCAGGTTGATTCACTGTACTGAGACTATGTCCCTCCTGACCCTCCTGATTTTATTTCAGCTCTTATGCAGTAATATATCTTCGCTATTTTGGCTTTCAAAATATATATATATATATATTAAAGAATATATAAAGACACCATATATAGATTTTGCACTCAAATGACAGAAGTAAAGCAACTTTTGCATGTGTTTTTAATGAGTTAATTGGGAGAATACCAATATGCAAGATTGCAAGATAGTTTTCCAAGACAGATAAATGAGGAACGTATTAGCATTATATTGGCAAATCCACCAAATTTCTCGTTTATTCTGGGACATCATTTAATTTTTAGGAATAACTGCAATAAAAACTAAACAAAATATACGAGTATATATTACTTAATTTGCACTCATGTTCTAAACTTCTAATCTACTAAAAAATAGTTGTGTTGGATTACTACGTATATAAAAATAAATAAAATTCTATAAAACGAAAGATTGCGTGATTTTCACCTTCGCCATCAGCGTCCACTTCAAAACCCACGTGAAAAGCATTTCCTTCTGAGCAGAATAGGTGACAATGTGACATCCCTTTAAATTAGCCTTGTCAGTTGTCTCACCTCCACTCCTGTAATTCAATAGTATTAGTGAAAAATAATGAGAAACCAAAAATTAAAATAAAACTAATTATGTACCCCCTTGTTGCAATTCTGATCCATATCACAATGTTGCATGTTAAAGTCTTAATGTTACATTTTTAATCTTTTGTTCTAATGTCTCCCACTACCCTCCAATCCTCCATCAACCATCCCTTAATATCTCTTATCTACTACTAGGTTGATGGTTTGCAAAATCACATTTTAGTCAACTCGATTTAGAAAATAACCGAAATAGGAGATGTTGAGGCAAAATAATAAATATGTGACATTGATGATTATAAATGGAACATGAACATCATGACACCCAAGAATTATATTTACAAAAATGAACAACCATGAACACCCCCGGTCCACACACAAAAGGCTAATGGTGCACAACTTGAGACCAAAAATGCATTCTCCCACTCTCTCATATGGGAGCTTGTGGGTTCCAACCTCAGTGGAGAACATAACGGATAATAGTAAATGACTAAATGGAGATCAATGCCACACACACACACACACACACATATATATATGCAAAATAGTAACAAGCATGATTCTTCAATTGAATGCTAAATGCCATTTACTCACTTGAGCCTTAGTTTCAATTATCAAAATTCAGAGTTCTTAGCACTCACATTCAGAAGGTTGACACGAGACCAATGCCCAACTCCTCCGCAAGCTCATCCCATACTGGAAGCAGAACCAAAACTACAAGAAATACAGCCACTGAAATAAGAGTTTTTCTCCAGGTTCCCACCTCCGTCACATCATTCAAGCAAGGCTTCTCTGGAGTCCTCTGTGCACCATGGAAACGGAATATCGTAGTTCAGACTAGTCTTTACCAGAAGTGGGATGATAGCCTTTTTTTGTCTCATTTTATTTACACTGGAATTTAAGTTTTAAATACCTGGCACAGGAGCACATATAATCCCCAAGGAAGTGACAAAGGTCCACCCAGCTGAGAGATTCACAATTAAAAATCTCAATGAGAATCGATGTTGTGAAGAAAGTAGAGGAGGAAACTAGTGAAAACTACAGAGAGAGGACTTAAAAAGGAATAGTCTGTCAGGCAGATTTCTATTTGCACTACTACATAATTTTATAAATAGCAGAAGAGAACGTTGTGCTTTAATTGGAGAATTGGCTGATCTCAGAAATTAGATTATGCTGAGGTGGATAAAGGTTGATTTATCACGTGACTTAACAAAAGTAACACATTATGTTGAAACTAGGGGAATAGCAACAAACAAGCTTAAGGAAGGCCTACCACTCCAAGCCCCAACATTGTGTAATTACCAGACCAAAGGCAATGATAGAACTTTTTCCAAAAGCACCCTGTCAGGAGAAGTGTAGTGAAAAAATTAGCAAATACAAAGGGAACTTTACCATCACTCATCAAAACCCTGAAGTAAAATCAAAGAAAATAGAAATTTTGAGGAGAAGACATTAGGCAAAGGAAAAAACTCAAAAAGCATGATGCCATATGTCCCTAATGGCCTGGCAAAGAAACAAAACAGAGAATTTTCTCTAATGTGTCCAAGTGTTTAGCACATAGCTTGTCAGATACGTTGTTGAACACTGATACAAATATCTTTAGAAATGTTGTCCTAGCTTCTTAAGTTCTATAGGGCAGCCATTAATGTTTTTATGTAAATTCAAGCCTTCAGTCCATCATTAAAACTCAGAAAAAATTGATAAAAGTTACTAGAACAGCTCTGCCACCATCAAGGCATCCAACCGGTAGCATATTGAAAGGACGTAGTTAAGCCACACCTGCAAAGACACCTTGCAGTGAGCTTACAAAGTTACAAGTGGTAAAGTTGGAAAAGCTAAAACTAAAAGTAACAGTGATTACCAGCCAGCAATCACAGAGGATGGATTGAAACTGCAGCCGCATGCATTTCTCTGTGAAGTACAAGGACAAAGGTCAAATATTTGTAACAAGGGAGTGTACTGAAAGCTAAAACAGACAATGATGGTAATGCAAGAATACCCCAATATTAATGACCACATGGTAAATGTTGTCCATTTCCGAAATGATAATTTTGTATATATGTAGAGCATCTTTGATGTTACAGCAGAAAGTAATTTGTGAGTAAGATTTGAAGATTTTATTCCATGAACTCTTCTTTGACAGAACCTATAGAAGGCTAAATTACGAATAACCGAGAACGCCTCTGCTAATAAGTCCAAGAAGCAAGGAGCCTTGGAAAAGTGTGCTGGGAACCTGAACCAAGTCTCCTGAAGCAGTTGGGTTTGAAGAAAGTAGTAGGCCAACAGCAAACATGGCAGAAGACAATGCTGCACCAGCAAATGCCCAGCTAGAGAAATGTCAACCAAGGCTTTCGGTCAGGAAGAATAGACTTGAACTGCAGGAGTGAACACCAAAGGATGGAAAAGATTAACAAGAATGACACATATGCATCAGAGCATTAAACAGTGAAAGGAAAAACAATAACAATAATGAAGATTATTGAAAAGCAAATTTTGCTCTGGCATGGATAAAATGGACCAAGAATAAATTTATACTGTAAAACCTGCCCAATTTTGTACTTCAATCTATTGCAAAATAGCCTAGCATTTTTTAAAAGGAACAAAAAAACAGGAATTCTGTACTATTTAGGATATTCCCACATATTTTCTCAAAGCATCTCTCAATTTTGTGCTTGAATAACATATTCTTGGACTTCCATATGAGAAAAGGCAAAAAGCATTTCTTTTCCCATTACTGGTGCCATTTGGCATGTATGCTTCCTAAAAGAAAGAAACACACATGGAAAGGAAAAGAAATAGCATGATGTGGTAGCTTCCACAATTAGTGTTCTAGGACATCTCAACATATGGAGATCTTTTCTTCAACCAAAAAAGAACCATTAGAAATAGGGAGATAACTGCATGCTTCTTATCAGCTCTCTCTCTCTCTCTCTCTCTCTCTAGATGGGGAGCTTTTTTTATAGAAAACACAAAAGACTCCACTTACGTTGATCTAATAGAAACATCAGAATTGTCAATTTGCCAATTTCACTAAGTTCGCATTTGCTAGAACTGAAACCAAATATTCTAACCTGAGTGATTGCTCCAAAGCTCCCAAGGGTAATGTTGGAATTAAGTAAGGAATGCTTAGTTTCACTTTTCTTGGAAAGGCAGCCAGAAAATGCCCAACTTCCTGCAGGAAATAAACTCCTTCACTTGTCATCGTATTCATTTCCATGAAATAATTGCATGGTTTAATAAGATGGATATGGCAACAAAACGATCTAAATAGGATACATAGAAGATGAAAAATAATTGGCAGAGCAGTATTTTTCTCACAAATGTATAAAATGAAAAGGAAAATGGTAAGTTATCCAACAATGTGGAGAAATATGAGAACTTCTTTTTCACATTGAATTTAGTCACAAAGAATAACCGAATATAGGAGAAAAACAATATTAATACATGCTTATGCAGTGCAATAAAAATTTTCAGAAACAGTGGGGAAAATGAATAGTGTGCAGTTTTAGTTAAAACATTCTCTGAAAAATAATGCAGAGCCCCCAAATCTCTAGAAACTCAGTTTAGTTTCGGGAATCCCCACCCCTATTTCTCTGCCCCTACTCCCTATTTCTCTGTTATTTCAATATCAGAGAATGATATTCTCGCAAATAAAGTGTCAAACCCTTTATTAAGCCTTGAATTCATGGACATAATTCATACATGATGTAACTGCACTATAAGGACAGCATATGCTTAAGGAGATGGGTACAGATGGATTCTAGCAAGAGTAGTAGACACTTATTGGCAAACCGACATTAAAACAGTTAAAGAAGGAATAGTTTCACTTAGTCCACCTGAGGTTTAGGCCAGTAAGCTGCACCCCTCCTGTTATTCCTGTAATAAAACTATTCTTGGGACCCATGAGCTTTCATTCTCTATTCACTTTAATCTAGAGTACATATTCATTTCCATTATATTGTGAGAAATTTCAATTCCAGTTTTAAGAAATATTGTTTAACAGACAAATGAGAAGAAAGAAAATTATTTTTAGTGTTTATAGCATAAATTTTCAAGTGTACTGGCTCCAACCTCAGGGGATCCAAGTGAAATTATTGCACAGACAAAAATTGACTTATAGTTTGAACTTAGTTTTCTGACTTTAGTCATTGTTAATCATTCATGTAACATGTAATGCCATTATAGAAACTAAGTAACAGAAAGAATTCTTACATGGAATAACTGCACTCCCAGGACGCCATAAGCTAAGGGTAAAGCAGACTCTACAAAGGGAAATAAAAGCTGCATGTCTGGTGGTTCAATGGCATTTGGATCAGTAAAGTACTTAACTACCTCTGGAGGTAGGCGATTAATCTGTTTAAGCAACAATCACAATAAATTAGAACACTCATATTCAACCTTGGTGTACTAAAGATAACAATGATACAAGAATTAGCATGAAGTGATCATGTAAAAGGAAATGGAAAATTAACAAAATACAAGGATTAACAAAGTACAAACCTGAGATGCAATTCCTAGCTCCACAGAGGATCCAATCGTAAGAAGAAATAGAATAAGAGCAATCACATACTGCCACAGTGTAGTAGGACTGGGTTCAGAAACCTCTTTACGCAGCATTCCAAAGCTGACTCTAGGACCACCACGTGGATCTTCTCCTTCAGAATTAGGTTCCTCCACCATGAATAAGTTGTACTTATCACCCATAATTTCAGATAGTTGGACTCTGAAGTTTGGCAAAAACATCCTCCCTCTTTCCCCCTAAGATTTCCAAGGAAAAGAATGCCCTCTCCTAGATCTCCAAATGCTCCTCTCTTGTCACCAAAAAGTAGAATATCCAAAAAGTTTATCCTTAATGATCTTTACATCAGAAGGATCAACTTTCTCTGGTCCAAGAAGTTCCATCAATTTGAAAGAATCTATTTGGAAATTATTATAAGGTGATCCAACCAGTGTTGGCTGCTGCAAAGGCAAAAGATTTGGTACATTAGAATCATCGCATCTTCAAATCCTTTTTATCTTAAGCTTTGATGCTTCCCTCTTTCCTTAGCTATTAAGCACCATTCAAGCATGTTTTGCCTCTTACAAGATTCATTGTTTACAGTAGGTTTAATCCTGCTGATCATAACTGAAGGTGGAGTAGCTTGACTCATTCTGAATACTTCTAATTTTCTATTTTGAGCTGATCATATTGTTACTGGCCAGCGATAAATCATGTCCACGATTAACTATCAAACCAATTCCAACAAAAACATTTATTAGGCATTTAGGCCAATCTAGAGTCAAGTTTGGCATACCTTTATTCGCTATTTCACCTTACATCCGCAATTGTGGTATACTTTAGATTTCACGAGCTTTATAATTACTATGACATTACAATAGCTATTCATGCCAACATATAACCATAATGTATCTCTCCTGAAATGTGTCTCTGGAGAATTTGATAATTAACAATACACAATAAATTGTAGACTGTTTATGATAACATTAGAAACGCTCACTCTCGAAGAAACGGATGGTGGAGAATCCTCGGAATCCTTAGCGACGCCTGCGCCGCGCCTATCCTCCGCGGCGTCGTCAGAAGCCGTAGTTGTAGTCGTGGCTGTAGCCGTATTCGAAGAGTTGTCCTTTTCCAGCTTCCCGTCTCCATTGTTCCTGCCGCCATTACCGCCGTCGGTGCCACTGAAAGACCTAATTATCAATCTGCCGAAATTCCTCTTTGAAATTCTCCTCAGCTGGATTCGGTGCTTCAGCGGTAACTCGTCGGAGGATTCAATATGGAACTCAGGTTTATTGCGCTGCTGAAGCTACAGCTTGTGAACGTTGCCATCGTATTGCAAAGGAGATGAAAGCCCCCGCCAATTGGTTTTTCTCCTTCTTCAATTCATAGCATCTCCATACTAATATCTTATTCGCCGGACTAAAAATATTCTGTTGTCTTTTTAATTTTTATTTTCTTCATTTTGAGATATTTGACTTCTTTTTTTTTTGGTGACAAATAAAAGTGTAATAACACAGTTTATACTTAGCTGATGAAATTGCTGTAGAATAAATTTTGTTTGTGGAATGACATTGATACACGATTTGTAAATGCACATATCGCCCTGTTTTGCTAATTAACCAAAAAAATTGGTCTACCCCATTTTAACTTATTTCACCACTATTAATTGTTTAATTTTATTAAAATATCAATATAAATATTTGGTTAATTAACTTTTTTCAACTTTAAAAGGCAAAAATTTTAAAAATTATTCCAAACAACTTTTTCAATTAATTTTTTGAGAAAATAAATTATACCAAACATTTTTCTATAATCAACTAATGTTATCAACTATTTATACCATATATATCATTTATACCATTTCTACATTTTACGTTTTTTAGTATATAGAGATTAAGTAACACGCTCGTATACACGGAGATTACGAGTATTAGTACTAATTATTAATTTATATTTAGGGTTGGGGTTCAACCTTTTGGAATAATTATTAGTTTATATTATTATATACTTACAAATATATGATAACGAATCAATTAATTAAATAGATTAAATGACTAATCAACACTACCACAATTAAGAAAATCAAAAGCAAAATTAGAGACACCAACAAAAAGTGCGCGACACGTGTCTAAAAAAAAAATATACGGTGATATTTTCGTAAATAATTAAACATTGAAGTGCAAGTAAAATCACTGAGGCCTGAGTAGAGAAGCCTGATGCTTCTTTAATTTTAATTTAAAGAAGCCTCACACTTCTAATACAATATTATTTTTTTTTAATTTTTTTTATTAATAAATAGAGGGTGTTTTGGGAAACGTTTTAACCTTTCCCAAACGCTGCTAATTGCAGCGTTGGGGGTTTCAGCGGTATGGAGCTAAACCGTTGCTCCAAACCGCTGATAACCAAACACTAGAATCAGTGTTTTGACCAAGTCAAAATGCTGATTTTAGTCAAATCCGCCATAAAATGACGGATCCGTTGCTAACCAAACATGTCCAATAGATTTTTCGATCAACTTCTTAAGAAAGTTATTTTGTATGTAAATAGCTAACAGTTAACAACTAATTTACCAAATAATTTTCTACAATCAGCTAATGCTATCAACTAGTCAAACTCACTAACTCAATCAGCTTACAGTCATTTACCAAGCACTCCCTTTATCATATTACATGTTCATTATATTTTGATATCTTTAGTATATTATTTAAAAAAATAATATATAATATAATATAAATGAATTTATATCAATGATTCATCTTCTAATATGAATCATAATTCACGATATAATTTGTCTTAGAGCAACCTCATTAGCTCAAATTTTTTGGGGGTTTTTTGAGATGCCAACTAGGAAAGACAGAGGCGGGCAAGAAAAAAATATTAAAAATAAAAAAATAAAAGGTTGGCAAAAAAAAGTTTAAAAATATGCGCTCAGTAGGCACCTACTGGCCGCGATTCTTGTGCTCCACGCACAAGTATCTGCATTTGTTTTCTCGTTTATATCTCTTGATGAACCCTACAAAAAAAATATTGCAGTAGAAAATGTTAACCAAAAATCACTCTTCACATTTGATAAAAATCAACCCTATAGTTTTTTATTGTTTCAAAAATCATTAAAAAAATCCTATTGGGGATGCTCTTAGAAGTGTTAAACCATGAGCGTTTTTGGCATGTAATAATTAGATTGGATGCGTTGGACCAATACCTAAGGGTTGTTTGGTTGGATGTAGTTGCAATTCAATTACAACAAAATTACTTGGCCACCCGAATTACCGTGTTTGGTTAGAGGGAATTGCAATTCCTTCATTGTACTGAATTGCAATTCATACCCTCCCCGTATGAATTGCAATTCAATGGGAAAATGAAAGGGGAAAATGAAGAGAAATACCTTTTTACCCTTGATTATTATTAGTATTATGATTACATAATGACATTTTAGTCTTTATACCACTTATTTCCTTCTCATTCTCAATAATTATATTTCTCCCTATTAAATAATGTAATTTGAATTTCTACTTTATTCTCATATTATTCTACACCAAATTAAAATTCATTTCTCACATAATTCATCTCTTCCAACCAAACACCTTACCATTAGAGTTGTCAATACGGGCCAACCCATCCCATATGGGCTAGCCCGTCACGGGTTGGAAGAAAACGGCCCGGCCCGTTTTTCATACGAGTTGAGATTTTCCCAACGCAGCCCGTACTACTTTTTTTTTTAAAAAAAATTTACATTTATTTTATTGTTAATTTGTTATAAGTTATAATAAATAAATTATTTAGAATAGCATACTTCCTAATTCCAACACATCATTCATGATTCCACATTCAACACAATTTTAATAAAACATTCAAAGTGTTCAAGATACACATAACTAAAAGTTAAAAATAGTCAATCATTCAAACATAATTAAATTCAAAAAGTCCATAAATGGAAATCCATTAAGTTAAACACAAGTACACAAAAGATATAAGAAGTCTTCCGCAAATAGGCAATAACATCGTTTTTTTTTTTTTTTGTTTTTTTTTTTTTAAGTACACAGCTGGGTAGCCCGTGTAAGGCTCAGCGGATCAACACGGATTAAACGGACGGGTCTAATACGGAACGGGTTGGAATTTCTCCTATCCAACTCGTCCAAAATCACAGAATAAATGAGCCAACCCGACGTGTTGGGCCCGTTTTGACAGCTCTACTTACCATTTACTAAAAGCCCATACTGAGTCCCTTTAACGACGCAGGCTGTCGGCAAACGGCAAGTTAATGGACCCGTTAAAGTACAAAAAATCTAAGGCATCGTAATTCGTTTTCAGCAAACAAAGATTCGGTGCAGTGTCCATGCCTATATAAGATGCCATTTGTCTGATAAAGAGAGGGCAAGCATTTGATACTCTATAACTGGATCAACGAATCCAGTTTTAGATTAATTTTGATGAAGGCTATTTGATCAGAACAAAATTATTATTTAAATTTAATTACACTACTCCCATTAACAAAACTTAATATCTCACGCTCAAAAAAATGATTAAATAAGTGAAACATAATTATTGTATTTAAATATAACGAGTTCAATTCTTATCTAATTTTTTTTTATCAAGTTTATCTCAATGTGATTACCTATCAGGTATGTTTTTAGGCTACTACATAGGAATGAGGTTGATGCAGTACACATTATTAGATAATGAATGTGAGTTTGTCGTCATCAACAAAAAAATAAAAGACTTAATATATATCTATAGGTTTTGTATATATATCAACTAGAGATTCAATCTAATATTTTATAATTAGAATAATAAAACAGTACAAAATTGCAATTGAAACTACATGTACCATGATGATTGTATTAGAAAATTTGCATTAAAAAAGCAACCACTCAATGATTAGTTATAACACCCACTCTCATTTATTTGTATTTAACCCACTCTTTAACTTACACTCTAAGACTTTCTTAAAAAAAAAAAAAAAACTTACACTCTAAGACTTTGTTTATTTTAGTTTTTTTTTTTTTTTCTCCTTGTTGTTGTTTGTTTATCTTTGTGTACTATCCGTACAAATTTTATAATTTTTACAATAAAATAAAAGAAAAAATGTAAAAAATATAAAATTTATACGGGACACACACCTATATATTTTAAATATTTTTTTCTCACATAGTCATCACAAAACTACCAAATATATTTAAATGTATTTTTTTTATTTAGAGTATGACTATTAGTGATTTTTAATTTTTTTTAAAAAATTTCCTCTATTTAAGATGCTCTAGAAATTGTGAATTTGTATGGATAAGGCATTAAGGCGTCCCATGTCACACGGACCGTCCACGTAAAGAGGGTAAGTTTGTAATTGATCCATTAGACAGATCACCCATCTTTCCGCGTCTTCGTCTTCTATAAATTTATTCGCAGGGGGGCGACCTAATCACACTCCAATTACACAGATCACACTAGCTAGAAAGATCATATAAAAAAATGTCAGGAATTATTCACAAGATCGAGGAGAAGCTCCACATCGGAGGCCACAAGGAGGAGGAGAAGCACCACGACAAGGCGGAAGGCCACCACAGCGGCGAGCACAAGGCGGAGCAATGCGGCGGCGAGCACAAGGCGGAGCATAAAGGCGAGCACAAGGAGGAGCACAAGGAAGGGTTGGTGGAGAAGATCAAGGACAAGATCCACGGCGAAGGAGGTGAGCACCACGACAAGGAGGAGAAGAAGAAGAAAAAGAAGGAGAAGAAGAAGCACGGCGAGCACGGCCACGGCCACGACAGCAGCAGCAGCAGCGACAGCGATTAGATCCGTCCGTCCGCCGTTGATGCACTTTTCCGGCGATGGAGTTCTGCTTCTGATGAGATGGTCGGAGTTTATTATTAAATAATAATTAAATAAGTCAAAGTTGTGTGTATTTGTTGCCTTGTTTAGTAATTATTACGCGTGTGTATGGATACATGTGTGTAATGTTTTCTCTTTTTAACATCGGTTAAATAAAAAATGCTTACCTCTAAGTCTAAACATTTCCATATTATGCTCTTGCATTTTTCGATTTTTAATTTTTCAAGCATTGATTATCAGATCGATGAAATTAGTCTGTGCCTTCTCATAGAAAGTTCTAGTAAAGGGAGAAAAAACAATACAGTAGTTAATATTAATTAGATGTTGGGCCTATGCAATATTTTCAAAAACAAAAACAAAAAATCAGAATGGGCCATAATAAAAATAAATAGTATGACTAAGACCCAAGAAGCTATGATCCATTCCCAATAATAAGTTAAAGATGGGCTAAAGTCCAAAAGACACGGACAATGTTAGGTTCCTACACTAAGCGTAACTGCGTAAGAGTAGTTATGGTGTGGAACCGTGTTCACCATGCGCATGGTGAATACGGGATAGATTCATAATTATTATGGATTTACAACATCAAAGTTATGGTTCTTCATAATTTATATACTGTAGATTTATAATTTTTATATCGTACTGTAAATTCATAATTTATATATTGTAGATTTATAATTTTTACAACATAAAAATTATGGATTTACCCTTGTGTTCACCATGCGCATGGTGAACACGTTTCCACAGTATAATTTGCACTAAGAGTAATGACAAAATACTATGTGCAATGCGCGCATGGACCTAACTCACTGGTTTAATAGACAGTATTTGAAAAAAAATATGTTAAAAGCTCGACGACGGCCTCTCAACTCCTTAAAACTAGCGATCAGTCACAGAAATGAACCCCTTGAAAAAGTGGTCAACATATAGCCCTTCTTGGAAAAAGGAGTCGGCAATGAAAGTCCTTCACTATTCACGCCTCCTCGGCGATGAAATCCCTTCATGTTTCCTTGAAAGAAAGGAGTCACAATGAAGTATGGTGTATGGAAGTGAGCTCAATGTGAATTGTTACATTATACTTTCTTGTGCCGTGCTTCACGAGACACGGGCCGGAAAGTGATGGACTAGATGATGGCACATGGATTACGGGTGATTAACCACAACAATAAATAAATAAATTTATGGCAACTATATATTTATGGAAGGACCATCAAAGTCAACCTAAATTAATTCCTACCCCCTAAATTATCTTTCTCCTTCCTAAAATCTCTTTCAAAATCTCATTAATTATCCTACCTCACCATAAATACCAAATTACCATATAGCTCTCAATTACCATATATCTACTTATTCCTCTACTATAAAAGACCTTAGTCAGTCATAAGGAAGGACATCCAAATCTTCTCACCCCACATCTCTCTAGAGAAATATCCTATTGTACATGTACTAAACCACCAAAATATAGTGAATTTTGGCTTGACACCGCTAAAAAAAACTCGTAGTTTTCACATCACGGTTTCCACTTAAAAGTGATCGTGTCCCTTTATTTTTTCTTCTCCATTATTTATCCTTTATTTAATTTGCCGATTATGTTGGTCCGCTGCTTACCTATCCCCGTGATCAATAAAACCAAGAAATAGATACACAAATAACAAGAAAAATGGCTCTGCAAATATATGTTTGTTTGTTTTTGAACTATAGATTATGGACAATGATACATAATTGAGATGTAATGTGAGAGTTTTACTCTTTTGTGGGAGATGACTTCTTGTAAACACCCGATATTTATCATATCAACTAATGATTGTCATACTTTATCCTTCCATAATCTTATTACGAGTTAAGAAGTCTTTGGAGCGAAAAATTTAGTATTTTTAAACAAGAAAAAGAGTATCGTTGACCAAAACTTACAACTTGTAATAGTCTGGATCAAGGATACCCTTTACGTGTTACTGGGGTTACCAACTGGCAATTGGCCCCTCACATCCCAAAACTAAGAAATATATTTAAATGAATTATTCTTAGAAGTTTGTAAACTAACAAATACTCCGTATATTTAAAGTCACACGAACCGTCCACGATTCCACGTAAAGAGGACAAGTTAGTAATTTGGTGGATTACACGGATAATTTTTCCGCGTCATCTTCTTCAGTTCTTCCTATAAATTTATTCCCAGGGCTCGATCCAATCACACTTCTACTACACAGATCATATAGTAAGAAAGTTTTTAAAAAAAATGTCAGGAATTATTCACAAGATCGAAGAGAAGCTCCACGCCGGAGGCCACAAGGAGGAGAAGAAGCACCACGACAAGGCCGAAGGCCACCACGGCGGCGAACACAAGGAGGAGAAGAAGCACCAGGGCGGCGAACACACGGAGGAGAAGAAGCACCACGGCGGCGAACACAAGGCGGATCACAGTGGCGAGCACAAGGTAGGGTTGGTGGAGAAGATTAAGGACAAGATCCACGGCGGTGGCGGTGACCACCACGACAAGGACGAGAAGAAGAAGAAAAAGGAGAAGAAGAAGAAGGAGAAGCACGGCCATGGCCACCACCATGAAAGCAGCAGCGACAGCGATTAGACCGCCGTTGGTGCAGTTTCCGGTGACGAAGTGGCATGAAGTTCCGATGAGATTGACGGAGTAACAATTAAATAAATAAGTCAAACGATTGGGCATTTGTTGCATTCTTTAGTAATAATTATTACGTCGTGTATGGATACTTGTGTCTTCGGTGTTCCCTTTTAACATCAGTTAAATAAAAATGTTTAACTTCAATTATGAACATTTTACGCCTTTACGGTGTGTGATTTTGCCCGATTTTATATTTTTAATTTATATAAAATTAATAGCGTAATTAATAAATAAATAATCTTGATATCAAGAAACCAACACCATGTTGATCCACCGACCAACCATCTCAATCTTGAACGGTACACGCTAAGATATTTAAGGATTCCCCATTGACTCCGGGAGCTGGTCCAAAAGAAATTGTCACTTGTGAGAATCAAAGTTAAATTATTCAAGAATTCTTTCTAAGAACTCATTTGTCACTCGAGCTACCTTATGGGTTAAGATTTCAAACCCTTTACATTAATGCTTCAAATTTTATCTACGAATATATAGCCAACTTAAGGTATTAGGGAGGGCAAAGAAAAATGTGAGTGTCTCCATGCATTGAAGTGATATTATATTCATTGGATACAACTCAATTTCAAAAATATTGTAGGGCGTTTACTTTCATCCATCCTTTTAACATAACATATTTACCTCCACCACTTTAACAGAAAAAAACTAAATGTTAAGGGAGATGCATTCATTTTCCAAAATGTATCTCTCCTTTTATAAATTGTAAAGTAGCTAAATAATTATATTAATGTTTTATTCTCGATAAAGGCTCTATTTTATAGAGCTTATAGTTTATTTTAAGTTACAAATAAATTATAAGATTTGTTTAATAAAACATAACTAGAAATTAAAAATACTACTCCGTAATTTATTTAAAACATTATTTCAAGTAGCGTTTAAAATAAACTCATGACTTTTTTTAAGAGTAAATACCACCTATGGTCCCTTGAGTTTGGTGGCATCGCCATCAATGGTCCCTAACTTCCGTAATTACCATCCGTCATCCTCCGAGTTGTGAAAAAGTTACCTTCTTAGTCGTCCTTCCGTTACTTCCTTCCCGTCTTAGCCGTCAAAATGGAGGGTAATATTGTTCATTTGACTTATACGAAAAAGGAGTTAATACCAGCCCATGGTCCATCGAGTTTGGTGATTTGGCCATCTTTAGTCCCAAACTTGGTCAAACAATATTAATGAAAGTTGGTGGTTCTCAACTTCCAACTCGAACTCCGTCTACTCCTATACAATATTCACTACAACAGAAAACGGATTTAACGTCGGTCATTATAA
>VALG01011091.1:0-12839 GCA_009835305.1 Ipomoea purpurea
TACTGGACCAAATAGATCCATGTGCAGTAGACTTAGTGGTGTTGATGTTGACTCTTGAGCTTTGGTTTGAATGATGTCTTGATTTGTTTTCCCTTCTGCATGCATCGCAAATTTGATCCTTTTTTAATGCAATGTTGGGCACCATCGACTAGCTTATTTTGTGGCAAGCTTATTGATGGTTTTGAAATTTAGATGATTTAGCCTCCTATGCCATTCCCAACTGCTTCATTTGAATTGCTTGCCATCAACACACAGAGTCCTTCGTTGTGCTCCAATCAACAACATACATATTTTTCTTTCTCGATCCGGCTAGTACAACTTCCTTCGTAGATTTGTCTTTGACTTGAAATTTATCTTTGAAAATTCTACGAGGTAGCCTTTGTCGCAGAATTGGCTTGTGCTAAATCAAATGAATTTTACCCTTCGACAAATGAAACATCTTCAATTCGTAATCCATTCTTTACATTGTTCCGGTGCCTTTTGTTGTCCCATATCGAACGTTTCCTCCAAACACAACTTTTGGTCCTTCGATATTTTTAAAATCCACAAGACTAGATTATAGAACATCCACTATCGAAGTACCAATTTCCTGCAAACAGTTTACGCATTTTAGGTACCCAACTTAATTTGGGTCCTTGAGTGTTTAGTCCTTTTTGGTATCCAAATCCACCTAGTTCTTACTGTTCCAAGATTAGGTGATTCGTAACCATTGAAAACATTATAATCATACCTAATTTTCGAAAAAGGTTTTGGTGCGGGTTTTGAAAATTGACTCGACTCTTTTGGACCTTGGGAAGAGATTGTTTGAGCCTATGAAAGCATTAAATCTGGACTTTGTCCATTGGTTTAATTTCATCAACCAATCTTGTTCAGAGGGATAAAGTCTCCTGCCTCAATCCTTGGGATCTTTCCCTTTTCCTATGAGAACTTTGTGCACTCGACTCATTGGTATATTTCCATTTAGGAACAAACTTTTGCCTATTATTTGACTGCATTGGTGAATTAATTTTTTTTTTTTGAGGCTTCGGACTTGCAGCAGTATTTTTGGCATTGCTTGGATAACCAATTCCTTGTCTCATTGTGCTATCTTCACCTTTACAAATTTTACTCTTGGACTTTATTATTTAAAGCAGTAGTAGAATTGGTCAATTTCTCGGAGGCTTGAGAACACGATGGATCATAACAAGTCCGGTTTTATCATTTGAGGTTTTTTGCATATTTACCATTTTGTCCATTATTTTGGATGAATGTGTAAACGTTGCTATAAACCTCTCTAAGATTGTTCTCTCACTTCCTTGATTTACACTCTTCTTTGAAGTCGAATATTTTCATCTTTCAAGTCTCGTATCTCAGATAGAGCATTTTGCAATTTTTCATTTAGTTGATTTTTTCAGAATCAGTAAATTATTGCGCTCCTTGATTTGCGAGTAAGTGTCCATCATTTGATTTGACAATCCTTCATCATATGAAAGATAGACTCTGATGAACTTACAGAATCAAAAGATTTAGAAGTTACCTCATCATCTGTTTCGTGTGCCATAAGACATAAATCTTGACTATTTGAATTGCTTGACATGCTCATTCCAAATAGTGCATTATCATTTGTAGAACTGTCACTTTCATTGGTAGAAATTCCTCAGACTCACTTGTTTCTAGTGGTCACTAATAAGAGCTTTCATTTTGTCTTCTTGTTGAATCTTCTATCATTGACTTTGGTTTCCTCCTGCACGGTGTTAGATTGATTTTTGCTTACCTTCGGATAGAACATTCGGCCATAAAGTGTCCAGGCTTCTACAGTTTAGCATAAATTTGAATTGTCCTCCATGGTTTCCTTTTTATGCCTTTCGTGACATGCTTGCTTTAGGAAAACTTTTGTGATTGTTTTTCCTCATGAACCTCTTGAATTCCTGGACAAACAAAGCAAAATTTTCATCATTTAATAATTCACTATTTTCTACTAACCTTGACGTGGACGGGTTGTTCGGCAACTAGTGCGTTGTTCTTTCTTCTCGTTCTTCCTCCGTCCTTGATTTCATCTCAAATTCGTAGCTTTGAGATCACTAAAGAGTTTCTTGGTTGATAGAGTTTTTAGATCTCTATGATCACGCATGCAGTGACTTCATGTCCCACTTGACGGTAAACCACGTAGGATTTTTTGAGAGAGATTTCCTTTTGATTAATGTCTTTTCCAAGATCATTTAATTTCTCCTAAGATTTTGGAAAATCTTGTTTCCATGTCGGTAATATTTCTCGCCACTTAGCATTTTGAAATCCTCAAATTTCTTTAATGCTATGGTGAGTTTATTATCATATTTCTTGTTCGTCTCCCTTCACCAATTTGGATGAGTGTCTCCCAAACTTCTTTTGCTGGTTGGCATTTTCGGACCTTTGGGAATATCGTGTCATCGATAGATCTGAACAAAATATCCTTGGCAATATTATCCAAGTTATTTCGTGTTCTATCTTCACGAGTCCATTCCACTTTGGGTTTTGGAACGTATTGAGGAGTATCACTTGTTTGTACGGAAGCAGTGTTCACTTGCAAATTTCAATTGGACCATTAGTGATTACTTCCCACATCTCATCATGTAGTGCAGATAAATGTACCTGCATGCGAATTTTCCAATCATCAAATTTTTCGAGAGAAAATAATAAATTTTGGCAAGAGCCATATCTCTTTTCCATCATCTGATTTTTCGAGATCTGTCTAGCAGTCAAAAATGACTCAAATAGACAACCGCTCTGATACCACTTATTGGTCCGTAAGGGTGGCGAGAAGTCTAGAGTGGGGGTGAATAGACTTCTCTAAATTTTCAACTTCTTTCGCAAACAACACTTTGGTAACTTCAACTCTAAGTAACAAGCATAACAAGATAAACAACTTAGAGTGTGCACAGCGTAAAATGTAGCGGCAAAGTGTTATGCTTTAATTGTTAGTGCTCAAAGAGAGATTCTATACATGCATCACGTTAGAAACACTTGAATATAGAGGTAAGATGATGTATATGAAATTTCACTTGCATGCAAACGTGGGAACTATCAACCCAGACAGATAAAGATACGCAATAAACCGTAATCGGGTTAGTTCGCAGTTGATAAGGCATGCACGAAATTAAATGAGCAGTAAGTAAATAGAGAGAGAGATTTATAGTGGTTCAGAGGTGGTGTAATCCTCCTAGTCCACTCTTCTCCTTTCACTCCAAGGAGGAAATTCACTATTCTTTGATCACCCAGATACAATAGTGAATAAGTGCCCAGCGATACTTCTCCGAGTGCTTCGCAAAGCTACACTCCACCAAGGTTTTTCGCAAGCTCCTCTTGTTACTCTGCCTTCCCGAGTACTTCGCACAAAGCTGTACTCCTACACCACGAGAGCTACGCACCAAGCTACGCTCTCACCGGGTTTTCACAAGCTCCTCTTGTTACTCTTCCCGTTACAAACCGAGTGTTACGCACAAAGCTACACTCCAACTGGGTTTTTCACTCTCTCCAGTTACTCTACCCTTTTCTACACTCAGTAGAAGATTTACAAAGAAATACAAAGATTTCTTCTCTCAGACTTGAATTCTATCTTATATGCTCAATATATCACTTGATGATTGACTGGATAATTTCTTCGTTGTTCAAGTGTTTGTTTCTTAATCCCCTCCTTGTCTTCAAGTCTGCTTGGGCATTTTATAGCCAATGAAAGCTATTTGCCCGTTTATCAACTTTCGATCTTGATCATCCATTTTGAATTGTAGTTGATCAAATAATTTTTTCCAACTTGGTCTGCAAAAATCATTTCGCCGTCTGTCAGAAGATTTTGAGTAATCTTGCCGTTGCTCTCCTTTAATCTGACAAAGCTTTTCTTTGGAATGGTAGCCTCCAAATTTGAATTTCTCTGGCATGACTTTTGTTGAATTATTGATCTGATGTGCCAGTTGATCAAAATATTTTATCTGCTGATTCTTGCTTGAGTATCAAAAAGATTTCCTTCGTGTATCAGCTTCTTCTTCTTCCTTCGTAAAAACAGAGCTTCAAAAGAAAATTTTTGTCTAACTTATTTTATCATGATGTCATAGCTCCTTTGATGATGTCATGTCTTAATAGTATATCATGTTCCACTTTAGCTTGTATCATGAACTATTATCATGTTCCACCTTGTATCATGGACTAGTATCATGTTAGGCAACTATCATGAACTCAATACCATGTATTCATAAATTTGCTTTGAGTGGGAGTCAAACTGCGAACCATTTGGTTTACTTGGCAAGGTTTCTCAAGCTATACCACACTGTAATGTCTCATAGTCGTCATCATCCGATAGTAGTGACGTCATCATCCAATTATCTCTTACTTTCATGATATAAAATTGTTCTTTCATGATAGTCTTACCGATAGCATTTCTTCTTTACACCAAAATTGCTCTCAATGGGAATCAAAACTATAATAGCATGTCTCAATGGGAATCAAACTATAAATCATCTCGTATGAAGCATGCTTCAACAAGTCTTTTACCATCTCATCCATCCCAACCTTTAATGACTTAATGCTTCATAAATGTGTTAAGCTATGATCCCGCTATCATTTATTCTTCCTTCAAAACTGCTTTCACGTAGACTTCATGTAGGCTTTCACGGCAGTGGTGCACTATACTTTGTGAACCAGAACTTGACTCAAATAAAATAAAATTGGTGTCTACAAAATACATTTGGCTCATCAAAACTTATACAATATATTCCTAACACAATATATAGGCCGGATTTGATTTTCGAGAACGAGAACTTAATCTATATATGTTACCAAAATTCTTTTAATTTCTACCTTACAGGTCGATGTGTAATTGATTGAGTACGTGCACACACACGATCACATGCAATGCTTAATTTAGAGCATCCACATTTTCACCAATTTTACTAGTGTATGCACTGCACGTGTGTAATTGATTGCACTTTTAACTTATATTCATTTTATGTATGTGTCAATCAGATTAGGTTAATATAATAGAGTCATCAGTAGCATTAAAAAAATATTTAATATTAGTCTTGTTTTAATCATCTTGATAAGATCTTTCAAATTATATAATTTGTATTGTATAATATAAAGTTTGTCTATAATATTTAACAAAAATATGTAAATAAATAAAAACAAATAAATGGTATAAACGAAATTAACAAAAAAAAAAAATGAATGTGGTCAAAATAGGAATATAAAATAATAATAAATAGTGTGAATGCGAGAGGATGAAGCTACATTAAAAAGTCTTATCTGAGGATTTTAAGTAGGGCAGGCCTCCATCATCATCTAAATACTTGGTTAGTCAATAGCATAATAATAGTATTACGACTTGGTCATATCATTCTATTAATATATGTTCTAAAAAGTTCAAAAAAAATTAATTGCAACAACACTACAATATAAAATTAAAAATATTTTCGAAGATATAAACATTCCTCATTCTTACACTTATTGAGTTATTGATACTCAAATGCAATGGTTTCAAAATGAGTTCGTGTGTGTGTGTTTTTTGTGCACTTTTACTTTGGCATGTTCAAATCATCTTTATTATGACAATTACATACCTAGATTATCATACATATAAACAATTATACAAACTGTTCTGGGAATACCATAATACCGAAATCTTACCATCAATAAATGAAGGTGTATGGTTCATGTTTAAGATAATTTATGATGTATGTAAATGCTTATAATATGTTATATTTCAAATCTCAAACTCCTGCAATATATATGTATCAAAAGCAAGTATTGTTTCACAAGCGCCACAAACCCTCATGTTTTTCAAAATGGTAACAACTCATTAAATAATTATCCGTGATTTTCTTTGAGGATTGGCTTCTTGATAATGATGATAATAATGTACCATACAAGATGACTTAATGGAGATTTTTTTTTTTTTATAAGATGAGAATAAGAAATTGACCTCTTTTAACTTTAAAAAAAAAAAAAAAAAAAAAAAAAAAAAAAAAAAAAAAAAACTGAAAAATAAAAGAAAAGAAAATAAAGAACTGTTTAATTGGATATTTGGATTGCAAGTCTTAGACCATCTCTCACCTAATTAGATCCAACTGTCATATTAATATTCCACATTAAATTTTATTTATTTCCAACTCATAAGTCAAAAAATAATATTTTTATACCAAATGGTTATTTTATACAAAAATAATTTAGTTTCTCAAAATTTAAAAGTTTATTAGTTTAAATTTAATTAGTTTATATATATTAAATCTTGTGATGTAATAATAATTTTTAGTACTATTTAATTGTGAATTAAAGTATGTTTTTTATATAATTTAATTTAATTATCTTTATTCAAGATTAATTCTTGTTTTAATCGTCTTGACAAGGTCTTTTAAAATTATATAATTTGTGTTTAATAATATTAAATTTATCTATAAATTACACAAAATATGTAAATATATAAATACAAGCTAAATGACTATTCATTCACAAATATCAATGATACTCTGTATAAAGAAAGTAACGAAAAATAGCGTGGACAAAATAGGAATACAAATGAACAAAATAAACGTGCAGTGTACAACTGGTGAAAGCTAGAGCTGTAAACGGCACGCTGCCGTACAACTGGTATGCACTATAAAATATTATTATTTTTTTAAGACATAAAATAATTGTTCTAAAGTTGGAAACAATTACAGGGCGTTTCGTTGGAGGGATTTTAAATTTTCTTCCCACTTAATTCACACCTAATTCCCAAAGGCCCATTAAATTTTGTAGTTTGGTTGGAGGGAATTGCAATTCCATGGAATTGCAATTCTCCCATTTTCATGGAATTAAAATCTTCATGTCCCCCTGGTATTTTAATTCTTAGGAAAAAAGATAGTGATGAGTCAAAATTATCCCTTTCTTTTTTAACTTAAAATTAATGGCTAACAATAATAATGGACATTTTTGACTTTATATTACTTATTCCCTTTCAATTCCCATGTATACCAAAACATTGGAATTGAAATTTCCCAGTAATTCTATTCCTGTCAATCAAACACCTGGAATTTAAATTCCCACTTTATTTCTAGTAATTCAACTCCCATGGAATTACAATTCCTTTCCCCACATAATTCCCCCCCTCCAACCAAACGCCCTGTTAGTAGTAGTAGTAGAAACTATTACCCGTATACAGTTAAGGGATGTCTTTGGTTCGAATATCGGAAACCAAATCGGAATCGAAATTGGAATGAAAATCAAATATTTGGTATTGATATGGAGTTTGATGAAAGTATTTTGTATATTTTTAGTTATGGTAAAATTAAAATAATTACTAAATATTAATTATCAATATTGATATTTAATTTAATTGGTTATGTATAATCCTATAATGGAAATAAAAATTTTAAAATACAAAAGTAAAAAATCAAACAATTCATCCTAATATAATGACATTTTAAAATAGTATTATCAGTTGAGTCACCATGATTTATATCCTCCCAAATGCTCTGTCAGCCGGGGTGTGGGGGCCCCTTAGGGTTGGGGTTCAGGCTTTTGAATGATTTAAAATAGTATTATGAACAAAAAAATCAAAACAAAAATTTAAAAGCACTAATCCAAGCATAAAAATAATATTATCAATAAGATGGAGTGAAACCTTTTTTTTTTTTTTTTAATTAATTAGAGGAATAGAATTTTTAGTTGAAGAGGTAATCAAATCGCATAATCGTATTTTAAAAGGTTGTTAACCAAACATTAACAATAATTTGATTCTCATTCACAGTGTTTAAAACTTTAAACTCATGAACCAATTCAAACACAATTGATTTTGACAAAACGAACGTTGCTAGTTAGCTTGTGGGTAATATAAAAAATGAGTTAATTTCCAAGATTATTGATCCATTAATTATTGATATTTATCAATTTTATCTTTTAATTGTTAATTGGCCATAAATAGTCGTTTGACTACTATTGATCTTTACCAATTTTCGCTATCGACTTTCAAGTTTCAATATGACCATAGTTCATTCACTATTGATTTTGTTCCAAATTTGGTCCTTCAGTTAAATATTCATTTAATAAACATTAATTTAAGAATAATAATATAAAAATTAACTTATTTTTAAGATGAAAAAAATTAAGTTCATAAATTTAATACATTGAGTTCATCACTATGAAGAACTAAAAATTTTATATTATCACTCTTAAATTTAATATTTATTAAAATGATATTTAAGTAGAGGACTAAATTTGAAAAAAAAAAAAAAAATCAATATCAAGAGATCAATTGTGGTTAAATTGAAAGTCAAGAATAAAAATTGATAAAGATCAATAATCAATGGCTGTTTATGATCCAATTGAAAGCCGAAATATAAAAATTGTAAATGACAATAATCAATGGCCCATTCTCTAAAATTAACTCTATGAAAAATACTACTTGAACTTTTTAAATTCTACTATTATTTTTATTCTTTACTCAAAATTGTTATGTTGATATTTATTTTGAAACCTAATGGATGAAGATAATTTATTATTTCTTATTATATTAGAGACTAAAAGTACCAAAGAAAAAAAAAAGATTAAAAGTTGATGTAGTAAAGCTCGTACAATATTGAGCTAAAGAGCAGTAGTATAAATGGCAAATTATGTTATGCTACATGGTATAATACGGATGTAAAATGACCTCGATTTAATTAAAAACGCGCGTTCCACTTAAAATAAAAAATTAGTTTCATTTTCCGGGCACAACATTATATTGTGTATAATTGAATATATATCTAAGAATCAATGAACTAAAAATTCAGAATCAATGAACTAAAAATTCAAAATCAATGAACTAAAAATCTAGAATGAATCTAAAAATCCAGAATGAATGAACTAAAAACCAAATGAATGAACTAAATACAACTACAACATGAATGAAAAAAAATCAGTTTTCGATTTCCGTCTAAATATCCAGAATCAATGATTAAAAATCCAAAATGAATGAACAATATAATGTTGTTGAGGGAATCGAAACTGAATATTTTTTTAAGTGGGACGCGCGTTTTTAGTCAAAACGGCGTCATTTTTCATCCGTGTGCACCACAGATGCACAACATAACAATTGTATAATTGTGGATGGGTCCACAAAATATTAATGGATAAATAAAGAAGTGGTCGCATGGGCAAGCTCAACTGGTCATAGAGGTGAAAATTGAAAAGAATGATCAGGGATTGAGTGATTAGGGGGCTCCTTGTGCGCAGTAAGGAATTATTTTTGTAATATTTACCCAAGACCGTAAGTTAGTATTTTCCATAATCTCACTTATCTTATAACTAATCTCACAAAAGTATATCGTTTAGTAGTTTCTCTTTCTGTTGAGCTTCTTCTTTCGGGTTTCTTTCTCCTTGGCTTCTTGGTCTATGCGCACCTTCTTAAAATCAAGATCATCGTTGATGATTTCCCTGAATGCCCAAATGTCCTTGTCTCGTGCCATATCGGCATATTTATCAGACAAAGTAATGAAGTATGCTCAGTTTATTAATTACTAAATTAATCGAACCAAAAAAAAAAATTGGTTAATCGACCAGTTAACCAATTAACCGAAATTTGTAACTAAAATTTTAAATCCTTAAAATTATAAATAAAAAATTAACATTACCAATTACATCAATACCGTTTATTCATGAGATTACAATGGCAGGCGTGGACCGACTAAAGAATCTCTCAGGCAAAGTTCACCCATGCTCAATCTTAGATGATGAGGCATGGCTTTAATTTAATTTATTGCAATAGCAAATGATCGGTTTGAAATGCCTGTATTTATAGTAGGGTAGTGAAATATTTTTAAAGTTGATTACTAAAAATGAAACAAATCAAAAGCGAAAATATATACGACTATAATTATGGTTAAAAAATACGCTCAAGAACGCCTAGGCAGCGATTATTGCCAATTATGCCAATTATAATCTTACGTTAATTATTTAATATTTTTAGTATAACTATTAAAGTATTAAATAATTTATAATTATCAAATCTTAAAAAATATATTTAATTTTAAATAAATTTTTAAAAATAAAAAATGCACGACTCCATCCTAGGTGTAGATTAATTGAATAATCTTGGGGTAAGATTATTCCAATTAATCTGCACCTAGGAGTCCGTACATTTTTTATTTTTAAAAATTTATTTAAAATTAAAATATATTTTAAGATTTGATAATTATAATTATTTTAATACTTTAATAGTTAATACTAAAATATTAAATATTAACGTAAAAAATATCTTGAGTTTGAATAATTTAGGATTATTTCGCTCAAAATGATGTCGTTTTTGGTGAAATAAGACATTTAAAAAAGAATGGAACAATAACATCGGCCGACTAGGCAACCTAGTCAGTGCCCTAGGAGGCCTAGCGCGACGCATAAGGTGTTCTAGACACGATTAATTATATTATGGGTGATACGCTAGGCTGGCGGCTAGAGCCTAGTGCTTAGGCGCCAATTAATCGGTGTTTAGGTGGGATTTCCCAAAACTAACTATAATTGAGTGATTAAATGTGGAATAAAGTTGTTTCAAAAAAAAAAAAAAAAAAAAAGCGGAATAAAATCATGTACAAAATACTTACGGTAATACATGCAAGAATGAGTCGAATTATATCTGCACCGCGATGCATAATCGATTATGCACCATTTAATGAAAATAAACGGCATCAGTTTCGCGTTGTTCCGCACCCTTCCGTAAAAAGTAACTTTGTTATTCAGTTTCATTTTGTATACACTACAGTTCCAGTTCAACACAACTACAGTTTCATTTCGATATAACTACAGTTTCATTCGATATTTATAGACTCAAATATGTGAAAATGTTATTTAATTTTATTTTATATACTATAGTTTTATTAAAACACAACTACATGATCATTTTGATATAATTACAGCTTCATTGTACAATGGACACTCAAATATGTGAAATGTTATTCAGTCTCATTTTATATACACTGCAGTTTCATTTCACCACAACTAAAATATCATTTTGATATAACTGCAGTTTCATTTCACCACCAACTACAATATCTTTTTGATATAACTGCAGTTTCATTTCACCACAACTACAGTATCATTTTGATATAACTACAGTTACATGATAATATAAAAATACGTGAGGCAGTGTCGGTTTAGATACATTGTACTGTCAGTTAGTAATTAATATACAAAAAATGCCCGCTCCGTTAACACTAATAGCGCGCCGTTTTGACCACGGCCCACGATATAACGACCTCCTCTTCATCCCAATATATAGTTTAGTTGCAATTGATAGTCCCAATATACGAAGTCTTTTATAGGATACCACCGTGTTTGGCCACATTTGGTGCGAAGATTATATTCTTGTGGTCACGGAATCATACCATTCTTCATGTGCAGCAACAAAACGACAGACGACCCTGCATTGTGCACTAAAATGATATTGTACCTGTGCGTGTGGGTGCTTTGTATTAATGTATGATAAGTAGTCTTGATAATGGGTAAAGCTAAGTATATGAGTATATCACTAACACACCTCGCTTAATCGTAAAAAAATTAGAGTAACTTGATAATGTTGATATCATTGGGTAAGAATCTTATCCCCACAAGTAGTACAATTTTAGTCTGTATGGACGAACCTTAACTTAATAGTTCAGTGAGTAATATTTGTCAAAAGAGACAAGGCTCGAATCTAACAGCCGACACTAGTGTGAAGATAGACATATGTTTGTGCGCATTGATATGATATGTTTTTTTTTTTTTTTTTTTTTTTAAGTAACAGATCAGAACATTTTATTGTTGGCGAATCCGTCGGTGAAAAAGCAAACCCTCTAAGGTCATTCATCAAAGCTAACTTGGAATTTGCAGGCATATAATCTAGAGAAAAGAAAAATCCTTAAAGATGGAGTTATATATACTATTAAAATCAATAGTACACTGCTGCTACGTGATATCTACCCAATAAACTAGACCAGTTAACTTAATTAGTAACAATAGAAAACAAAGGGGGATAATTTTACATACATAATATTGGCTTTCATAAATATAATCACATTTGAAAGTACTTAATCCATTGATCAACGACATGACGGTAATGGTTTTCATCCCAGACCGTCATCCGTCCGAACCTCTTCCAAAAACACGCGTTGCGGCCTCCTTGGGGAAATGATGAAGTGCCCGGATTATTTGCTGGAAACTCCATCGGGCCCTGGCGGCGGCGCTCCAGTAGATTCTTAATCCTATTGTCGGCGTCGGCTCGCAAGCTGCCTCTTTCAGCTTTAGGCACCTTGCAACCATATCATCGTATTAAGAATAATTACAAGTTTTTAAACATCTATTGTCGTTATCTCAAACTTATATATATCTACTAGACTAGACTATAAAGTTTAGACTAAGTAAACGTTATTTTAATTTTATTTTATTCGTAACGAAAAAATCGGGCCACGTGAGAATGGAAGGAAAGACCAAAAGGGGCCGTTGGGACAAGGGTGGAACCATGGCATTACATGTTAACCTTAAATTACAAGGGGGTACATGTATGTTGGGACTAAATGTACATATGGGTAGTATTGGCATGTGACTTGTGTTTTTCGCAATTAAGGTGGCAGTGGCACCATTAAAGAGAAGTCTTGAGTACTTCCGCAGTTTATAGTTCAGCTTTTTGATTATTTCTTAATCAATTTTGGTTTTTTTATTTCCCTTTTAATTCTACGGACCATATATGACATGCATGCCTAAACTTAGTGTTTTTCGCCAATTTTATTTTCTTACCCTTCTTTTTTTGATGTTTTGTTTGTAAGCAGATAGCATAGGTAGCACAAGTGCATGCAGCATACCCTTAGCCCTTGAGTTCTTAGGATGGTTTACTTAATCCTTTACCAGTT
>VALG01011093.1:0-11987 GCA_009835305.1 Ipomoea purpurea
TTGTACCATTTGTTAGTTTTCATGGCATTGGCGACGGAGGGGAATTATTAAATTAACGAGATAGATATGTTAAAGTAAGGTCTCACAATCAACTCACACTATTAAATTAAGAAAAGGAGAATAATACAAAGAGAATATACATAGGAAAGTGGTATGAAAAAATGGAGCCAGACATTAAGGAACCAACTTATATCATTGTATGAGATTGGTGATGTACTTTTCTATCTTCTCAAATGCTTCAAAGAAATGACATGAACGAGAAGGGATGAAGAAAACAAATGTTGCGGGTCGTTTGGTCAAATATTGATACTTTCATAATTAATAATAAAAAAAAAAGCATTTGAGCCATTAAATAAAAATTTAAATATATAAAGTGTATATAACCATTATGAAGTACTTTAATGTATTATTCTGAATTTATAACTTAAGGACTTTTAATACAGAAAAAGTTAAAATACCATTTGAATTAATCATCCACAAAAATTGTGGTCTTGGGCTTAAAGATATGACATGTGCATTCAGAATATATTTATATTATAAACGATCATCCATATAAAAGAGATATGTTCAAGGTAGAGTTTAAATTACTCCTACAAATAATTGAAATTTGCTTTACTTAAATTTAAGGTTATCTTAGTTAATATATTCGTATTATTTGCAAAATATATCCAGAAATATAGGATGTAATACAATTAGAATTTAAATCAATGTAATAATGTACAATCTCTTAATAAGTTTATTTGAAGTATGTAGATATATTAATTAAGTACTATTATATTAATCATACAAAATTTCTATTTGTAAATTTTAATATCTTAATTGTAAATACTTGACCATAGGGAACCGTCAAACATATTATTATACCTTAAACAAATTGAAAATATTCTTATAATGTTTTCTATTTTTGTATTTAGTTAATATTAATTATAGAACATAATTGCTTTCCCGGATGGTTAACTGCATCACGAGCGGTGAATTACTAGTATGTATATGGTTGGAAAAAATAGTTTTTTAAAAGTAGCATAAAAATGACATGTTAACAGAAGTGGCATATTTGTGTTTTACAATTAATCAGTTGGGTCCACTTCCGATTTGGATGGGTCAATGGATTCGGGTTACTTTTCGTAGTGTAGACGAAAGAGATTCGAATAATAGGCTTGTAACGCTCGCAAACCGCGAGTAATGAAGTGAATGAGATTATTGATTACTCAAAGTAGTGACCAATTTGAGGTTGGAAAATGAAGGGAAAAAGCGAGCTTATTTGTCCCCACATAATAGCTTTTTGGAAATGAAGATTTTCCCCCTTATATATGGCAGGGAGCCCTGTCTTTTTGAAGCTTGTAAATTGTATAGCAGTAGAGGTTATCTTTCGCGCGGGGGGGGGGGTGCAAAATCATTCAAACCCGAGCTCGTGTGGCAGCGCACTTGGGTGCACGATTGTGGGCGTCCAGAAAATCGGCTGGCCTTGCGGTTAAGTTATGCCAAACTTCGTATCAATTTTCCAACCGTATAGGTCACTTGCCCGAGAGCACCACTCTCGTGCAACAAAGTCCGTGGTCTCGGGTCAATGAGGCCGAGACTAGACAAGGCACATGGCGGAAACTAGAAGTTTCGGCCTACACCTGTACACTCTTTTGTGACCGTTGGGTTGAATTCTTACTGTTACGGAATTAATTCTAATTCCAATCTTTATTTTTGAATTCAAACCCATGGTTAATGTTGTTGTTACAAGGTGTAGTTGGGGGGGGGGTGCCTTAAAGTGCCTAATAAAATATTTATGTCCTCACACACCTATATAAGAAGGAGTTTGGGCAGTAGAGTTTTACACACAACATTACACAGCACGAAAGTATTTTTTTCCAGCTTCGAAAATCTCTGCTTCTACTCCTTCTTTAGCCATACTGTGTCATAGCCGTGTCTTGCTCGCCGGATTCCTTGTTTGAGTGCTCAAACATTGAATCACTAGAAAGTTTTATCCTGGGAAGCCTAGGCCACAACGCTCCTAGCATCTACGGGAGGTGGCAAATAAGGTTTTAAGGAAAGATGCTCACTCGACTCTTGCAAAAACCCAACCCAAACACTAGCCAATTTTGTTCATATTTTTTCCTTTCTTTCCAGAAAATAATAGTAATTTTATTTGATTATTATTTGTTTTCTACCAACGGTATCTACATTATATATATAACATCCCCAAAACGACGTCGTTTTGAGGCTGAATAATTTTGGGCAGTGGAGGCAGCTGCAGGTCCGCCTCTGAGTTATACCCTCTAATTAACCCAATCAGCTAACAATCTTTTACCAAACATGGCCACATTTTTTTTGAAAAGAACAGGGCCACTTTATAATAGATAAATTTCAATTTTGGTCTATTAAACTATTGAACTTGTGTTAATTGCAACCTCTGACTTTCAAAAGTGTTAATTTAGTACCTTGACATGTTTTTTTTTTTTATCAATTTTGGTCATTCCGGCCAAATGTGACAAGAAAAATTTTAAATCAACAATTAAACATAATTGGAAGGGTAAATTCGTCATTCTTGTTCACTCCCGATTTGGGAAAGCCATTGTTGACCAAAATCATCTACGGAGATCTGAAGCCGGCAAACCTAATGTGCACCATATGTTCCTGCGAACCACTCAGCTTGCCGGACGGAGCTTCACCGGAGTTCAAGGACTTTATAGATTCCTATTTGCAGAAGGAATCCAGTAAGAGGTGGAGCACGTAACAACTTATGCAACACTCGTTTGTGAGGGATATTGAATTCAAATCCCAAATTAATTCACAAAATTAAAAATAAATAGATAATTCCTAAATTTCTTTGTAGATATAGAACTTCCTTTCTTGAATCTTTTGATTCAGTTGGATGTATATCTTCTTCCATGAATCTTCTGCTTTGTGTAGGTTGAGAAAATGGATCCGAATATGCAGTATTCTACTATAGATATTGAGAGATTAATATAATTTGTTTCAATTCGATGTATTAAAATTTCTCTGTATCATATCTTGCATTCATTCAATTTCTCCTTTGCTTTTCATTTTTGTGTACAGATCAACCATAGTTCCATAGTTTGAGAGTGATTAACCCTTCTAAATCATACTTAGAAATAACCTCGATGATTTGGTTTCAATCCCTTTCCAATTGAAGTGAACAAGAAATAATGAATTTACCTCTTCCTAATTATATTTAATTATTGACTTAAAATTTTTCGATTATATTTGGTCAATAATTTATAGTCAGTTTATCAAAATTGATAAAAAATGCATAGTTAAAATACTAAATTAACACTTTTGAAAGTCAGAAGTTGCAATTAACACAAGTTCAATAGTCAGTGGACCAAAACTGAAATCATCATGTGGTGAGCATTTTGTGAGCACCTATACTAATTTGTCTTTTGTGGGCAATAAGAGGCCAAAGTTTCCATGTCTAACACGTTTGCATATCTGTCTGCAATATTTGCTTATTTTTCTGCTTTGTTTTTTGTTTTTTTTGTATTTTTTTTTTTTTTTTTGAATTCTCAATTACAACTACTATGTAATTACATCTGACATCTGTAAAGTTCACTGTTGCAAAAATCGCGCCTAGATGCTAGACGCTCGGCCTTCTAGGCGCCCGCCTAGGCGCTCTATGCACCATAGGCGCCTATCGATTTTTTCAACATTGGTAAAGTTTATAAGAAAATAAAAGAAAAGAAGGCTGTCTATGTCAAACAAGTCAGAACTTCCCCCCTAAACCCAGAAAATAGGAGAAAAATCAAAACCTATCAGAACAACTGAAAATACCACACAGCAGACCAGAACCTACAAATTCTGCACTGTTATGAGAACCCCTTTACCTTTATCACAATATGACCAGCAGGAAGTCGGTGAAGTTTTCGTGATCCTGCTTGCTCCAATGGACTGTGTGCCAAATATTTCCTGTGATGGGGGCATGAAGTTTTGGCTTGAAAAGTTATCATGTGAACTTTACATTGCATACCGGCTAAAGGTCTTTGTAGCGTAAATGAATGAGGTGAAAGTACTCGAGTCTCGCTGTTACATTCAGAATACACGGGATTCAACTACTTAACTTGTTCGTCCGAGCTAGAGGCCACCTCTGATTCATGCATGCCCTCTTCTTTGCTTTTTCTTGGCTAATTAATGCTAATCTCAATTTCACTCTCTGAAGTGTGGTTTGCAAAGCTCGAAAGAGTTTCCCCCATCAACTCCTCAAAAATAGCTGCTTCGATTGTAATGCCAATGTCTTGGAGATCAGATTTAAGATCCATCCATGCCGCGGTGGGCCTTCCCATATCTTTTTCGACGAGTTGATCCAAAGAATGAGGCGGTGGAGTCTTGAGAAGATAACCATTCAATCCCTATCCATACCTCATTGATTAAGTCCATCCCCTTTGGGAGTGGCCGAAGGTTGTGTTTAACGGGGAAGCAGCCAAAATAGCGGTCACATGCCTCAGTAAGGACTTGGTTAGTAGAATCGAAAAGGAGCTTTCGACAGGAGCAATCAGAAAGTAAATCTACTTCATCAAACAGTGATGGGTCAAGAATCTGATCCGAGGAAAGCCAGCTTAAAAGAAATTCGTCCCAATTCAACCTGAACCTAGCAGTACTGCCTCTACGTATTCAAACGCAGATTCCTCATTTTCCAGAAAAGTCAGTGTATAAAGCTGTTGGTCAAGAGAAGTGCTGCGGGGTTCCTCAAAATCGAGTTTCTGAGGTTGAATTTCGACTTCAACTGCAGGCACATAGAGACTAATTTGTATAAAAGGATGATGACTAGTGACAAAATTTAGCAAACGCTAAAACAATCTAACCTGTGATTGCAGGATTGATGTCATTCTCCGGAAATAATGGCTCAAGCACAGAAACGGGACTGGGTTGCTCCATTCTATCCATCACATTATTCTCACGATATTCAACTTTTCCAACGTCAGATGAGTGCAGAGGGGCCGCTGACCAACCACAAAAAGCTTCTTTTGCCCCATATGAATCCTAACAAGTAAAAACACATGGCCATAAGTTCTTTACATTGCTAATGCTTCTTACCATATATACAAACACAAAGGAAGTAAAGCTAGATGGCTAAGCATACAAACCCGTAACCACAAGGTCACGGCTTCGAATCTCAACCTTCTTGGTTTGAGCAGGTCAGTTATTGGCAACCTAGTCTGGTTTACCTTCTTGTGGTCCTTTGCCGGCTAGGGTCACAAGGCGGGTTTACCCGAAGTAAAGCCAACACTACTTACTGATAAGCATTCAGATGCCAGTTTGAAGCTCGGGGAGGAGGTTTCCGTAACATCAGCACTTCCACTGTCTATGGTAATTGAAAAAACTAATTGGTTTACAAGATGCATCCAAGACTTTTCCATCCTCCGGGTATCCAGTTGGAGCTGGTTCTTCCGTATCTAGAACCCCTGAATAGAGAGATTAGTTAAAAAGATAAAGATGAAATTGAAATGCTTCAATCAAAAGGGAAAGAATACCTGCAACATCCACTTCATCTTTAGTAAAATTGATTTCTGCAGCAGAAGACTGCCTCTCTTGGTTAGAGTCAGAAGGAGCCACTCTCATCTGGGGAGGACACTTTCTAGGGCTGCAGTTAGGAGAAGTGTTATACTCAGGAAGAGAAAGGATCCTTCCTAACGATTTAGGAAGCTTTTCGCTAATTAACTCTTCGTCATTTTTCCCCATTATCCAGCATCTCCAGGAGATGTTTCTTAGCCTCAAAGATAGATGTTTGATATCTCGAGCCTTGGGATAATTAGATGCTTCATTTATTGTAGCTTCTTCAATGTCTTTTGGCGTCTCTTTCTTGAAGTGAATGGGGGAAGGCTGCCAAATCTCTCGGTGTAAAAATGGTTTCGGTTGGGAGAGCTCCAACCAATATTTTCTCCACTGTGCTTTTTATGAATGATTTCTTCACGAGGGCATTCTTTTCCCATGGCTTTCTTTAGCCTTCTTTTAATTTCGGTGAACGAGAAGTGGGATGAGCTTTTCCCATTCTGCAACTTATGAGGAGAGTGTACTGATGAGCTAACATCGATTGGAGAACCTGGGAATTGCAAGCCAGCTGGTCCCGGTTTTAGAATTACAATTTTGCTAGAGGGCCGGGATCTTTCATCCTCCATTAAAGGATAGCTTTCTTGAGATTTGCTTCTCCTGCGAAAAAAGTGGCCTCGTTTTGAATTCCCGATTTCATCTGTCTTTGCATGAACTACATTTTTCTGCATCGAATTAGATTTCGGCCTAGAGTTAGACTTCCTCCCTTTCTCAACTCGATCCTCTAAACTTTCCATGTGATTCACCAGCCTAGAATTTGGATCTTGTAAGAGTTTCCAGCATAATTCCTTGTTAGAACTTAATATTTGCATTAACTCTTTGGAGTTATAAGTAGTCTCGTCTTCTTCAAAGTGTCTACCGTTCTTACACTTCTGGTTTACAAGCATCTGAATGGCTGCACTTAACTTTTCTTCAAGAACCGGGCGGCCTTGATCTTTCTTTCTGAAACTTTTGGTTTTTACATGAATCTGCCCAAGCTCTTCCATCATAATTCGAAAATCATCGACATCAGACCCAACATTCTTGACATCATCCAAATCCGATAAGGACATACTTCTAGACCTATCACAAGTTCTAAATGTCCGTTTGCATTTCCTCTTTGTATGGCTCCCCTTGTGTGAATTAAACGCTTCTGGTTGGATTTCAACATCATTTCTCTCATCCTTCGGGCTTGCCTCGCCAAACATTTCTTCTTCCATGAGTTCCTTTACACTTGTCTTGGAGTCGAGTGTTGCTGCCTCACTTTCGTCATCATCCTGGATCTTTAAGAAAATTTATGATTTTAATTCCAATTTATTAATTACTAGCTTAATTTAAAAAATTTGGACAACAGTTGTGTTATAATCTAAGATTGGACCAAGGTGACTCAACTAGGCTATAATGCACATGGGTCAAACCACACTAAAAGACTAAAAATTTAATCAATTAACTAGTCTAACATATGGTAAAGCTCTGGACGCCACCAAAGTGGACCGAAAACATGAGGGCTTTGGATTGGACCCTCACCCTGAAACGAAAGCCTGGATGCCAACCGAACAAGAGGGCTTTGGATTGGACCCTCACCCTGAAACGAAAGCTTGGATGCCAACCGAACAAGAGGGCTTTGGATTGGACCCTCACGGGTCAAGGTCACTCAAATGGGCTATAATGCACATTGGCCAAACCACACTAAAAGACTGAATTCAATCAATTAGTAGTCTAACCTATGGCCTTATAAACCCATATATTCTCTCTTATTTTTTCAATGTGGACTCTTAACAAGTTGCTTTAAAACAGACAGCACAGTAAAGAAATTATTGAAAAACATATTTAAGCCATGGTTAAGGGGTGTTGACACTACCTTGACCTTAAAACTCTTCTCACTGGGATTCGGTATTTTAAGCTTCATACTTGAACTGGCACCTGCTGGAAAACACAAAGTCGGGGTAGGGGCATTGAGTGTGTTACGATCACATAGCTAGGACTAAAAAGAATTGAATTTAAAAACGCTTTCTTCAAAGATTTCTCACCAACTTGTCCGCTACCTTGTCTTCCATCTGCAATTAGCTTTCTAGTGGATCGACCATTGCGGAAGTCAAAGATGTTAATGAAGCCCCAGATACAACCTGCCTGGTCTTTCTTGTATTGCAAAGAGTATCTCGGTGATTTGTTTGCCATAATTGGAGATTGTTCGAATTCAATGTACCAAGTTTGCGTTCCTGCTATCACCACTCAAACCCTGATGAAACGAATCAAGTACAGAGGAAAGTTTCACAATTTATTAGGTTCATCAAATTTAAGAAATCAAATGCGCAAAGATAGCAAAAACAAAGAGAAATTCCTAAAAAACTAAATTAAACCTGAATCATCACAAAAACTAAGAGTCTAAGAGTCTAAGATCAAAGAATTCGCTTAAGGTAAAGCGGGATTATTATGCATAAGCTACACTAGAAGAAGAAGAAAGCCACAAATGATTCCTAAGTTTTAGAAACATTACTTATCACAAAACTTTGATTGGAATCTGCAGAAACTAAAGATTGAAGCCTTAGAACGGAATATGCACAAGAAGAATTGCAGCAAAGTATAACTTTCAAGAAAACCAACAAAGATTCTGTTTCAAATCCATAAGTCCCCAGACAGAGTGGAGCTCAAGGAACTCTAGCCTTACCTTACTGAAAGGAATCAAAAAACAAGAATCACAGTGCTTAGAGCATCAGCAATGTGAAATATTCAACTTGGTAAAATATAAGACTCCACTCCCTTTAAAGGGATGTCAAAAATATGATCATCAATAATGGTATTCATTACAAAATTCCAATCACAAAAAGATGTTTCTCCAGAATTCAACCTAAAATCTCTCTTCAAAGTCTAAACTGGCAATTCTAAAGCCCTTCAAGATATAACAAAATTCTCTCCTTTTTGAACAAAAAACTGGAGCATTATATATATCCCAAACATCAAACAAAACCCACAGTTTTACAAAAAGTATTAAATAAAAAAAATCACCTTTTGGGATCAAAGAAACACAAATTTCCTCAAGAAATGATTTTTTTTTTTAATCTGAATATAAAGTCTGATTCTTTTGCATTACCTTTTTTTACTTTAGGATTGAATAACACCGACCTTCTATCCACACACAGAAAATTAGGGTCGGTGTGACTAATATTGTGGGGGCAGCCATTATAGACCAAGGAGGATGGAAGAAACAGCGTGAAGATAGAAGCAGAAGAAAGTGATACTGTATTTTTGTCTATATAGAGAGAGAAAGCGAGGGTGGTGATGAAGACATTATAGTGAGAGAATCAGAAGAGGAGGAAAAAAAAAAAGTTGATGGACACCCAGAAATAATGGTGGGGCCGAGAACAGCATCTCATCTTTCTTCCCACTGAGGAGAGGAAAAGGAAAAAAGTCTCCGTTAATTTCTGCAACGTATGCTTTTCGGATTTTCTGGGCTTTTTGGCATTCTCCGGCGATTATTTTTGCAGGTTTTGATGATGTTCCAAATTCCACGTTCAAGAACCATAGGGATCATCACCCCCCACAGTTGTCTCTCATCTCACGTACGCCAATTCTGAAATGCCAATACGTATGAAACACCCATCCCCCCGTCCGAGAAAACAAAATGAAAATCTTGGTTGTTCCTCACTTCTGTTTGATTTAACAGTGTTGATTAATGTCACGTAACGTAGAAACAGAGAGCTCAGAGAGAGAGAGAGAGAGAGAGAGAGAGAGAGGAATAGTAAACACAATCGACTTGGAGTCTTGGAGAGTTAGAGAAGTTTGGCATGTTTGGTTCACTAAGACGACAAAAAAAAAAAAAGTTTTAGAAAATTATTAAATAAACCCCTAAATTTTATCTAAAAAGTCAATTATGTCCTAAATTTTATAAAAGTGCAATTACACCCTTTAACATGTTAAATTAAGATAATAAAGTTCAAAAATCGATAAATGACATGCTATTACATGTCATTTCAGTTCAGACATCAATTCCAGTAAAAATCCGGTGACAATCTCCTTCTTTGGAAGATGGGGGGCGACCGACGACGGTCATGTGGGTCCCAATACAATACTTTAGATTTAATGGGGTGGTGCTACTTCTTGTTGTCTAGCATCGGAAAACAACCATGAGGTTGAAAGACATGGCGTTAGCTGGAAAGAGTTTGAGAAGCAATTGGAAGTTTTGGGGAAGTTGAAAATGAGAATGTGCTTTCATTAAGAGCATTGTTACTTTTCAAAAGATGAGAAATTGTTAGTCTTTGATTACATGTCTGCCGAAAGCTTATATGCTCTTCTTCATGGTATGCATTCATCTCCCTCTCTCAGTTTCTCGGTAATTTCTAAAATTTGTATCATTTTTGCAGTTTTTTTCTTATGGGGTTTAGCTTAGACCCAACGCGTGCATTCCATTGTTCCTTCGCACAAGCTCTTCCCATTGTGGCAGGTGAAGAGGCACAACCACGACGAGAATCTTGAACTGTTGGGGGCTCAAATTCCCAAAGGGCTGTTTTCCGATGTCGAACGACAACATAAGCAACATCACCTCATCGCGTCCTCCTCCACCTTAAAATCCTAAGCATTGTATTGGATTATTTAGTGAATGTTACTTAGATTAAATAATTAGTTTTAAATTAATTAATTAATTAATAATAATAATAATATGTTAATAATTATTATAATTTTCTAAAAGGGACTCGGTTAACTTTGACTTTACTTTTAATGAAATGCCACATTTTTGTTTATTGCCGATGTATAGGTGCTATACACGGTCGATGCATCAAAAAATTTTTATTCTAAATTTCTATACGTTATTTTTTCTATTAACTTTTTTGTTTTCATGTATATAAAAATATTAATCTGCTAGATGTATTATACCAATTTTGAGACCATAAAAACTTCATTGAGTTAATATCATATGAGGTCCTTCGAGTATAGTGGTTTTGTCACGTTTAATTCTAAACTTTTAAATTGACCATCCGTGGTCCTTCAACTTTTAAATTGTTACCATCTGTGGTCCAAGTTAACCATCGATGGTCCTTCAACTATCAAATACACCACGTTCGTCTCGCCCCCCTCCCATTGTTCAAATATTCTGACGGAAACATACCGGTGACGACTTCCATGAATGAGTATTCCGAGGCAATTTAGTACCACCTCTGATTTGGAGACACCTTGTTGAACTGCAGCGCCTCCGGTGACCTGAACGCAAGAGTGCTTGCGGGGCCCGTGTGGTGTTAATCAGCGAAATGTAGTCGTGACTACAGAGAAGAGAACAAGGGTCAATAGAGGGTTTTGGTACTACAGTTTATTGATCAAGTAAAGGCTAAGTACAATCTACTAGAGGTTGCACCGGAGTACCGACTGGATGCGTCGGGAGTCATCTGATTACAACTAATCGATCATTTACTTCACCCAACCAAGTCCCTAAAAATAAACATAATTAATCTCTAGTTGCATCGGCGGGTATTTATAGCCGCCGGAGTTCGGAGACACAAGTCAGGCGTTCGGCATGCTTTCCCACGGTATAGCAAACACGTGTCCATCCCTCACAGGAGTGCCCTTGACATAGGTCAACGTCTAGATTTGCTGCAAAAACGTGTTCTGCTAACAAAAACACAATAATATCGCTAAAAAAGGAGTAAACTTTTCCTCGCTCCGCTTCTTCGCTCTACACACTCACAGAGACTCAGACGGGAGAAGGAAAAAGGACAAAAAATGAGAAGTACGAAGAAAAATTAAATTTTTTTTTGTTTTACTTGATGCGTGTTTCTATGTGAAATGTAAAATCACAACCTGTAACCTGCAACATCATTTTAAAGATTTGAAACTACAATCTACGAGCACTAACAAGACTAAACTATCCTTGCTTTACCCTCTAAGCATGATAAATTTAGATCTAATTCCGCACAAAAACCTATGAAAACTCACTTTGGATAAATCGAATGAAATGTGTGTGGACATTATATTGTAATTATCAACCTAATTTTTATTATGCAAACGTGTTAACGACTGAGAGGAGGAGATCTGCACTTCTTCAGAATTTTCTAAGTGTTGCACATTTAGTATTAAAAGATTGCACTTGCAAAAATACGAATGCATTACACTTATGTGATTTCAATTTTAGAGTTTGACTGAGTTTTTTGGTTTAGTGGTTTCACTTTTACTGTTTAGGGTCTAGCATTTATAATTTAGATTTAAAATTTTGTTTTTTTCATTGATTTTTTAAATTTATCCCCGGTTTGCATATTTAGGTTGTTACACATTTGCATATTTAAGTGTCAAGGTCAATTATCAATTGTACTGTAAAGTATTTCCAATGCACCAAGCACTACCTAATTCTCACTAATTGTCTACTCCGGTGCATTTGGAAATGCTTGATGGTGCATTTGTAAATGCATGACAGTGCATTTTAGAAATGTTCATGGCAATTCATCATTGATTAAATCAAATTTGTTACT
>VALG01011093.1:14606-28574 GCA_009835305.1 Ipomoea purpurea
ATTTGCAGGTTACAGGTCGGATTTTTAGAAGAACCCGGTCGGTACCCGACCGGTATTGCCCGACCGGTGTCAACCACCGAGCGGTAGCCTTAGGCGAGAGTGCTGACTAAAGACACGTGGCAGGCACTAGACGACGACAGACAGGGCACCCGGGAGGATGACACGTGGTTGCTACGTGGGAAGCATGCCGACCAGCCGGATTCTGTCTCCAGGCTCCGCGGCTATAAATACCCACCAACAACAGTGTAGGGGACTTTTGGACGATCGATAGGTTGTATCAGAGACTCCCACCGCAGCCAGTCGGTACTCGGTGCAACCAAGTAATTGTACTTAGGACCTTTACCGATTAATAAAAGACTTTATTTGCTTTAATTGATCTAGTATTTACTGTTCTAGTACCCGCACGCGTGGTATTTACACTATCATTTTGGCGCCGTCTGTGGGGAACGAGCAAGGAGCTACGTCAACCGAGCACGGTACCCTTTCATTAACATCAGCCACGATGTTTCCGTTTCATGCTCAACTCAAATTCGACCAAGCAGACGCAGCTAGCGAACAACCAAGGTCAGAATGTAATCTTAAATCTGAACCTTCCACCGCATCCATCCATCATCCGCTCAGTATCAAGGTGCAGTATGTTCAACCGGCGTACCCAGCAGCATGTCAACCGGGATTTTCCACCCATGGTCAGCCAATGAGTCCCTTATCCCGGGCAATATCCATACCCAGCACTCCTCAGCCATACGTGGTATTTGCCCGGTCAACCGATATTTATCCGTCCCCAGCCGGATATCCACCATACATGCCCTGCTACACGTGCTCCAGCCGCCGCCCCTCAGAATTCCCGACTGCCATCCTAGAGCCGGAGCATCAGCCCACTTCCCGGGCTCGACGCTCGGCTCGTTCGCGGTTGGGGTCGGGGGTGCTGATGCGATGGAGGCCCACGGCAGATCCGCAAGCAGCACCAGAGGCCCGCCCGATGCGGATGATCTCGAGCAGGTTGAGACAGGAAGTTGGTTTGATCGTCCTCCAAGACCGGCATGCGACAACGTCTGGACCAGGTTCAAGCCGGCCCAGCAGCAGATGAACCATGCAGGTATTATTAGTCAGCCAGGAGGCATCTCTGGGCATAGCGGGTCGAGATGCACCACGACTGACGCGCTCCGGGAAGCAAGTCAAGCGCAAGCTCAGTTCGAGCTTTAGCTCAACGAGACCCGAGGATTGCTCTAACAACCTCCAGGCGGAGCTTCGCTCAGCTTCCGGAAACGAGCATCCCGTCGAGGCCCCTCGGTCGACCATCAACGTTGTTGAGGAACCTTTTTACGGCGGAGATAAATGGCGCAGCCCTACCCGCTTGATCTTAAGGTTCCCGGGAGAAGAACTATGATGGTCGTACGACCCCGAGGTCCACGTTAATGATTTTTAACGGCACATGATCTTTAAGGGCGTGTCAGACGCCGTGATGTGCCGTGCTTTTATTCCCACGCTCACACGGTCGGGCCCAGCGAGTGGTTCCGAACTTTACAGCCGGGCTCATTGCTGATTTCAGCCCCTATCTACTCAGTTCGTGAGAAAGTTCATTACCCCCAGGGCTGGTCAAGAAATCCTATATGTACCTGGAGAAAGGCAAGCAGTGGAAGGGGAGAGCTTGACCCGATTTTAGTCAAGTGGAAGGCCGCAGTGCCTGGAGGTGGAGCCCATGGATCGATCTACAAGCCGTTCACATGCTCCATATACCCTCCGCGCCGGCTATCTTTATCAGGATTTATTCTCCATACCCCGACCACATACGAAGGAGGCCCTCCGAAGGGTCACGGATTATGCTAATGCTGGTGAGGCCAACGCTGTGAAGCGTCGCAAGAGGTCGGACGTCGTCTCGTAAACCGGCCGGCGGGCGGATCATCGATCGGGTGAATGACATCCCCGATCCCGCACCAGGCCTGGTGAGTTTACAGCGCTGAACGATCCGGCGGAAGCAATGCAGTACGCTCAGTCCTGCAATTTGATTAAACTCCCCATCCCGGGCAAAGATGGTCCCGACAAGTCCAAGCATTGTGCGTACCATCGTTGCGCCGGTCATGACATGAGGAGTGTACCCCTTGTGACAATTGCTGGAAGACTTGCTCAACCCGGCAAGTTAGACAAGTGGTGTGGGGAAAAGAGAAGAGGGTGAAGAAGAATACCCGATCGGAGAGACCACCGACGTTCCATCACCGTTCCGATCGTCTGATCGCGATGAACGTTCCGATCGGTCGGGGTCCCAAAGACCGAGATGACCGAAGGGACCCCGATCCCCCTAACAAGCAGCCGGCCGGTAGGCAAGCCGACGATCCACGTCATCTTTGGTGGATTGGATGAAGCTTCCCGACTGAGGGAGAATGCCCGGTCGCCATAGTGGAATCCCGAGACACCGGGAAACGACAAAAAATGGAACCTATAACCTTTACTCTGGAGGATCAACCAACAGCGGTGATCACGGCATGGAGGCGCTCGTGGTCACTATCGACGTCAATGGCACGGACGTCCAGAGGGTTATGGTAGACACTGGAGCAGTGTCAACGTCCTTTATTTGGACGTGTTTGGAAAGCTGAAGCTAGACAGGCGCGAACTGACTCCCGGTCGGTGTCCCCTTGTCAGGATTTACCGGGGCCCTTATCTACCCCGGAAAGAAAAATTATGCCTCCCAGTGGAGATCGGCACTCCCCCAAAGTCGATCAGACAAAGAACTGGATTCGTTGTGGTCAACCCTCCACTGTGTCCACAACATCATCTAGGCCGCCCCGCCATTATGAAGATAGGTGGGATAATTTCGATGCCGCATCTTTGCATGAAGTTTCCACACCCGAACGGGGTCGGTGTTGTCCGAGGTGACGTCCAATCCGCCCGGAAGTGTTATACCCGAGCGGTCAATAGACGTGACACTGGTACGTCTTCCCGGGTAATACACGATGTGAAAGAGGTCTCTGCCGATCGGAAGGAGCAGCCCGAGCCCTCCGAGAGATTGAGGAAGTTCCCTGTCCGAGGACCGACCGGACAGGAAGATAAAGATTGGTCGGGCTCTCACCCCCGAGCTCAGAGCGGAAGTTTTGGCGATCCTTCGGGAGTTCGCTGATATATTTGCATGGGGGCCCGAGGATATGCCCCGGGATCGACCGGACGGTCATCCTGCACACAAGTTAGCCGTCGATCCTACAGGCGAAGCCGTCGTGCAGAGAGACCCGACATCTATCATCCGATAGCCGCGAACGACGTGTGCGGTAAGATAAACAGTAAATACTAGACCAATTAAAGCAAGTAATGAAGCTTTATTGATCAAGTAACGGGCCTAAGTACAATCTACTTGGTTGCACCGGAGTACCGAACTGGATGCGTCGGGAGTCTCTGATTACACTATCGATCGTCCAAAGTCCCCTAAACTGTTCATCTGCGGGTATTTATCAGCCGGAGCCGGAGACACAAAGTCCGGCCCGTTTCGGGCCATGTTTCCCACCGTAGCAAAAAACCGTGTCATCCGTCCCGGGTGCCTGCCTGTCAACGTCTAGTGCTGCCACGTGTCTCTGCTCAGGCACTTTCGCCTAAAGGGCTACCTGTGCTGGTGATTTGACACTTATCGGTCGGCAATGACGGTCGGAGGTAGCCGACGCGGGTTTCTTTGTGAAGAAATCGCAACCTGTAACCTGCAAGCATAACAGTAAGAAAGAGAACGAAGCCCCAAATATCGTCGTTATTCGCCTAACAAGAGCCCCCCAGCCGTGCCTTTTTGAGCCGTCGGGAAAAATTGGGCGGGATGGAGAACCCAAACGCCTGGCCGGCCAAACCCGAATCGGCACAGCTGTCATTCCTCTCCGCACGTGTCGTCGACTGCGAGCCTCCTGAGTACCGCAACGGTCCCAGCCTCGGAAACAGGAGCGGTCGTGTCACGCGTGTTGATTGGTTTCCCGCCCAAATGCCTTCCTAATAAATAGCGGCCTCCTGAGAGAACCTCAATTTGAAGTTTCTCCAATCTACTGAAGGCAGTTTGATATCACTCAGAGAGCCCGAGCAGCAATTCAGGCAGAGCGAATCGACAACCAACTTCAAGCCTTCTCAGCTTCAAGTGTCTTCAAACCGTGAAATTTTCTAGTCCTCATCTTTTATTTATTGGCTTTATGCCTCAGTACTAACGGCATAGGGCCCTAGGTTACTCCAGACCAAGCCAAACTTCCCCGAGCCCTTACTAATCCCGAGCGACGCCTTAGGTAGTCAGGATGTCAGACTCCGGACAAGCCAGAAGCGCATGCCTGTTGCGGATTATGACGCCGAGGTCGAGACAAGCCAGTGAGGAGGAGATAAACATTATGTCTTGGTTCTCCCGGAGGTCGTTCAACGACTGGGGGGAAAGCTTCCCCGAGCGAGCCCCCGCGCAACAGGAGTCATCTAGCTCGAGCGGATCATCGGGGTCCGGGTCGAGCGGTTCTGGAAGCTCGGGTAGCAAGGGATGCTTCCACGAGTGGGCGAGGATCTCCCGATAGAGGGTGTATAGGGAAACACCAACCCGGTGATAGGGGATCACCCGGGGACTGCCCCTCAAAGAGGATGATCAGGTATAGGGAGCTGAGCCGATCGAGGAAGAAATTGCCGAGCCGGCGACCAAAGTGGATGATGGATTCGAGTTCCTCAACAGAGAAAGCGTCGCTCAACAAATGAGCGAGCTGACTAAGGAAGAAAGCGGAACGGATTGCAGAGAGGCTGAATGGTCGAGTAGAATTCGACACCAACCGGCGGCTCGGGAACGTTATCGAGTCGTCATCGGCAAATGGACCGGGATGCACTACGACTCCCTGATGGCCCCGATCATATCCCATTCCCGGCCATCCTGACCGCCTTCCTGGGGACTGTCAAGTCATGCGGCTCAAATATGTCCGAACTCACATCGGATCATAGCATGCTTCACCCAGATCTGCGCTCGGCATCAGGTGATGCTCAATGGAGCTCTTCAATTATATTTACCAAGTGAAGGTGCTCTCGGGCAACTACGGGGGCGGGTTCTTGATGGTTCAGTCCCGAGAGGGGAGATGCTCGATTGAAGGCCTGCCCGGGAACAACAAGGGGTGGAAGAGGAGAATCTTCTCGGTCAAGTATGACCCTTGGATTCTCCCGGTTGACAGGGTGTGGAGTGCACGTTTCCGTAACAAGTGATTCCGGTCGAGACCCCAACCCTTCGGCAAGCTGTGATCAGGATCTCGAGCGAGATCCATGTGTACAAGATCTTCGGGTCGGCAAGAGAGTCTTTGATTGCAGCCCAGCTACCGGACCCGGTGTATACATGAGCGAGAAATACAAGCCGTTCCGAGGGGCGTGGTGGTGGCAGATACTCCTGCTCGGGGGGGGTAAACGGAAGAAGAAAGGTCTAACTCTAACTAATTCTCCCGATCCTAATTTCCCGAGCGACGAAAGCTTGTTCCCAAACTAACGAACTTGTTCCTTTTTTTTTGCAGATATGGCGCCCAACACGTTTTAGATGTGCGGCCCGAACGAAGATTTCGTTGGGGAAGAAGAAGACGACGACCGCTGGGGTCGTCCGGAGGGGATTCCATCCCGGTCGCCCGACCCCTGGGCTCTGCCACGGTCATCACAGATGAGAGCGGGGTCCTGGATACCTCAGACACGTTGGTTACCCGAGTGACCAGCAACAAGGCAAAAGGGCAGGCATTGGAGAAAACGGCCGAGGAGGCGGCCGGGAGCAAGAGGCAGAGAAAAGAGAAGAGCCCGGTCCCTGCAGTCGGGCAGTCATGGCCGATGCATCCATTCTGTCATGGATCGGTAATCTGACGCCCGTCGAGATGGATCTGACCAATTGAAGCGCGACCCAGCTGGCCGAACGGCTTGGTCGCGAACTGACCGAGGTAAGAACTTTTCTCATTTTCATCTTTTATGATAAAGTGCCTCAGTCGGGCTAGTGTGTCGATTTTGTAGGCATCGCGGATCGAGGGCGGCCCTTCCATGGCCAAGCGCTGTTAGCCACCGAAGCCGCACGGCTCAAGAAGGTCGCCGACCGGGCGATTTAAGGAGCTGGAGGACATGTCTGCCGAGGCTGAAGAAGTCCGAGGAAGCGTTGAAGAAAGCTCGGGCTGACCGAAGTGCCTTGTCGAAGGCCATGCAAAAGGAAAAGGAGAAAGTGGCTGATCTCGAGGCTCGGACGAACGACCCGGATGCGGCGATCGGCCACTTCTTTCGTGAAGTTGTGCCCGGCATGGAATTCATCCGGAAGATGCGGAAGGAATATAGTCGCGGACGAGCTTTTCTGGGCCTTCGGTCAATGGGCGTACAAGTGCGGCCAAAAAGATATTGAGGGAGAGAACTGAGAAGAACATGAGGGATGCGGCTCGAGGGAGAGGATCTCGAGCTGGGGCTGGCCACTCTCCCGACCGCCATTCCCCACCCAGGGCTCGACCCATATGACCCCGAGATTGAAGTTGTTGGTCCGAGCGGAGCCGCCGCTGAGAAGACGGACCGGGACGGATGCTGCCACCCCGACCGATGCCGATGCCACGAAGAAATGAAACCTGTTGTTTCTTCGTTTTTTGTTTAAATGAAACTGATCGGGAGCCCGGTCCCGAGTTGTACCTGACATTTTTAAATTTTTAATTGACAATTTTAATTTTTTGCTTAAGTCTTGATGCTGTTCTCCCGCATGCTTTATGTCGTTTTGCTTATATGCTAATCGTAAACACGACCATATGGCCTAACGGCTTAGTCGTGGATATTTTGATCGCCGGCCTATTGGTTTGGGATTATCCCGGTCACCTAGCCTTGTCAATAATTTTTGAAAATATGGCCATTCTTGCTCGGGGTGTTCCCGGTCTTTAGGCCTTTTAATACTTCCTGAGTCCCAACCCCCACACTTTTGTACGCTCGAGGTACGAGTGGGTGCAAAAGTGGACAGAAGTTGGACGGATCAGGGAATCATGTTGTGTGCTCTGGCTTTCCCGATCGGTGGCGTAACCCTCATGTCCGCCGAAGAGGAGCGCAATTAACCGGTCGATATAATCACCCGGTTGAGTTATTAGAAGCTATTAGAGCCATATTCTAGAAGGTTATTAGAACCTGATTGAGTACCCCTATCAGTAAAACTGAGGGAGTGGTAACATGGAGCGTAGAGCTCCGAAGTCGTCGCTTGTAGAGTCTCGATCGGGAGATGCTCGAGCGGAATCACGCGACGAAACAGACCCAGACTACTAATTAGGAAAACCGATCGGGCCGCCGTATGCAAACGGTCGAGCAATCACCGATCGTATATACATTGAATTTCCCGTACGCAGACGGTCAAGAAAATATTTACAAAAAGTTTATAAAAGAAACGACGAACGAGATCAGCACGCAGGCTGAGCCCCCACTTCATCGAAATATACAAAAAAAATAGGCTAATGCCTAAACATGACGAGGTGCTCGGAATTCCAAGTCCCCTCGATTATCCGACCGGTTGTCGACTCCAGTTGGTATGATCCCGGCCGCACTATCGCGCTGATGATATACGGCCCTTCCCAATTCTGTGCGAGCTTTCCTCCCTCGAGCGGTTGACTGGCTTCTCGTCGTCGAAGAACATATTCCCCAACCTAGAAATAGCGAGGATTAACCCGGGCATCTTTAGAAATCTTTACTTGCTTCTGATACTCGGCCATACGTCGAGCGGCGAGTTCCCTCTTCTCCTCGACTCCATCGAGATCCACGACCATTGAGTGTTCATTTTCCTCGGCATTAAATGTACGCTCTCGAGCAGTCGGGATCCAAGCTTCGATCGGGAGTTGGGGTTCTGATCCATAGACAAGGGCGAACGGTGTCTCCTGAGTAGCTTCTCTCGGAGTCGTCCGATAAGTCCACAAGACGTAGGGTAACTCATCGGCCCAACTACGACCTGCCGAGTGTAGCTTCTTCTTCAGACCTTCCAGAATCGTCCGATTGGCGTTCTCCACTTGTCCGTTTCCTTGCGGGTAAGCCACTGACGACCGGACATGGGTCGTCCCGATCGTGGCTAAGAAATTCTGAAAATACTGGCTTACAAATTGGCGGCCGTTGTCGCTGATGAGATGCAGGGGCACGCCAAAGCGGGAAACTACATTGCGCCATAAAAACCGAGCACATTGTTGAGATGTAATCGTTGCTAACGGCTCGGCCTCGATCCATTTGGAAAAATAATTGATGGCAACAATGACAAACTTTCTTCGTCCGGCTAGCTGGGGAAATGGCCCTAAGATATCCACCCCCCACCTATCGAAGGGAATTGCGGTCGTGACCGGCTGATAGAAAGTGGTCGGTCGTCCAGGCATCAGGGCAAATAACTGGCACGTCTCGCAATCCCGAGCAAGCTTTTCACAGTCAAGCTGGATGGACGGCCAATAGTACCCGATCACCATAATCCGACGAGCTAGTGATCGGCCTCCTTGATGCGACGAACAGATGCCGGAGTGCAATTCCTTCATTACAAGGTCCACTCGAATGCGGTCAAGCAACGCATAAGAGGGCCTCCATACGATCGTCTATAGAGACGACCATCCAAAACTTGGAACCTCGGCGCTCTAAGCTTGGCCTATCGAGCACGTTGAGGATCGTCTGGGAGCCGACCGTGCTCGAGGAACTCCTTCAGATCGGTGATCCAATTATCTTCTGCCGGTTGGATGGGATTGACCGGCAACCTGTGGATGCTGTGTCTCGGGATCACCAAGATCCGAGCAATCTTCGACATGTGTTCCGGGGCATCCTGAGCCAACTTGGACAAAATATCTGCATCAGCGTTGTCCAATCGGGGAATGTGACGAACGGTATACCCTCGGAACAGAGCAAGCTTCTCCATGTCCAGGTCCCGGTATTGTTGTAGTCGCTCTCCATTCACTTCATAATCACCGAGGACCTGCCCGACCACGAGCGCGGAATCCTTCTGAGCCCTTAGATACTCAACCCCCAGGTCCCGAGCACATTGCAAGCCGTTGACAAAGGCTTCGTACTCGGCATCATTGTTAGTCGGGTGGAACTGGTACATTAGGGCAAAGTAAACCTTGAATCCCTCCGGGCTCGTGACCACTACTCCTCATCCCGCTCCCTTCTTACTGCTCAACCCATCGGTAGCCAATGTCCACCACTCGGCCTCAGGGTCCGCGACCTCGGGGAGTCGGGTGTCCCAAGCGGTACATTCGACCAAGAAATCTGCCAGTGCTTAGCCTTTGATCGCTGGTCTCGGTCGGTACTCTATGGCGTACTGGGTCAGCATCAACGTCCACTTGACTAGGCGGCCAGATGATGAAGCGGTGCGGAGGACGGGACCGATCGGCTGATCGGTCAGCACGCGAATCGCTCGACCTTGGAAATAGGGAGCCACCTTCTTCGCGACAATATAGAGGGCGTAGAAGACCTTCTCAAGCCGGGAGTATCGGAGCTCGGGACCATGTAGCGCGTGGCTTACATAGTATACCGGTCGCTGAACCCCTTTTCGGATCGGTTCGGCACAAAACTGCGCTTACTGCACGATCGGACACGGCGAGGTATACGTCTAACTCCTCCCGAGCTCGGGCTTTGAGAGTAACGATTGGTGACATCAGGTACTCCTTCAGCTCATCAAAGCCGCTCGGCACTCTTCGTCCCAGACGAAGCCATTCACTTTACGCAATACCTTGAAGAAAGGTAAAGCGCGCTCGGCTAATTGGAAGAGGAACCGGCTGAGCGCCGCCAACCGACCGGTCAGTTGTTGGACTTCTCGAACGGTTGAAGGTGGCTGCATGTCCAGTATTGCCTTGACCTTGGTCGGGTTGGGCTCGATCCTCTCTCTTGGTCATCATATAGCCAAGAAATTTCTCGGTCTGAACCGCAAATGTGCACTTTGTTGGCTTCAGCCGCAGCTAGTACTTTCCTCATGATCTGGAAACACTCCCCGGAGATCCCCGAGTGTGGTCGGATCGGTCCCGACTCTTGACCAACATGTCGTCGATGTAAGCTTCCATCGTTCGGCCTAGAAGATCAGCGAAGAGTAAATTGACCCATTCTCTGATAGTCGCTCCCGCGTTACGGAGGGCCGAAATGGCATCACTCGGTAACAATACAGCCCGTCCGGGGTGACGAAGGCTGTTTTGTTTTCATCTTCATGGTGCATCATTATCTGGTGATATCCTTTGAATGCATCCATGAAGCTCATCAATTCCGCTCCAGCTGTCTCATCGACCATACTGGTGGATGCTCGGTAACGGATACGGGTCAAAAGAGGGCAGGCCTTATTTGGAGAAAGTTCAACTGAGGTTCTCAGAGACCCTATTTATAGGAAGGCATTTGGGCGGGAAACCAATCAAACACGCGTGACACGACCGCTCATGTTTCCGAGGTGACCGTTGCGGTCTAAGAGGCTCGTAGTCGACGACACGTGGCGAGAGGGAATGACAGCTGTCCCGATCGGTTTGGCGGCGGGCCGTTTGGGCTTCTCCATCCCGCCCCATTTTTCCCGAGCGGTAAAAAAGGCCACGGGTTGGGGGGCTCTTGGTAGGGAATACCCCCCGACCGACATGCTTCGTTCTCTTTCTTACTATATTGTTGCAGGTTACAAGTTGGATTTCTTCACAAGAACCCGGTCGGTACCCGACCGGTTCATGTGCCCGACCGAAAAGTGTCAATACCGAGTGGTAGCCTTAGGCGAAATGCTGAAGGCAAAGACACATGGCAACACTAGACGTTGACAGGCAGGGCATCCGGGAGGATGACACGTGTTTGCTACATGGGAATCATGCCGAACGACCGGACTTGTGTCTCCGGCTCCGCGGCTATAAATACCCGCCGATGCAACAGTGTAGGGGACTTTTGGACGATCGATAGGTTGTAATCAGAGACTCCCGACAGCAATCCAGTCGGTACTCGGTGCAACCAAGTATATTGTACTTAGGGCCTTTACTTGATCAATAAAGTTCATTTACTTGCTTTAATTGGTCTAGTATTTACTGTTTATCTACCGCACACGTGTTCGCGGCGAATCGGATGATAGATGCCTAGTCTCGGCTCCGCCTCACCCCGCCTGTTTACATCCCTACTCCTAAATAGAGTATTCACTTTCAGTTTCTAATTTAGTTCAGATGGCTCAACCCGCTCGATTAGTCCGACCACCCGAGTTTAGGGTTAGGGCCAAACCGAACCCGAGAATAAAATATTAATAAATCGATTAGCCCGACAACCCGACAGGGCTAGCCCGAAACTGAACGGGCTAGGCCGATTGACATCCCTAGTTTTAGCCTCTTCACCACCACCATCGTTCCCTTCTCTAGCACTGCCTTGTAACTAGTTCCGGCGCTGCCTTTCCCCAGAACCTCTATCGATACCCTCAACAGGTCCTCTAGATTGAGATTGTAGCCTCCACCGTTGAAGAACACTAGCTTGTTCCCTCTCCCCTTCGATTAACCCTCTAATGACGTCGTCTTTTCACGATGACATTTCGGCCTCTCCTGCTGCCGCTCTGGTGATCGCCAAAAGCTTCTGTGTTTTTGTTGCCTCTCCTGTTCTCGTACTTTTTCGTAGATAGAGAAAGAGGATGAGAAAGAAGAGAAGAAAGGAGACTACTAAGTCAACTACAATTCTGACAATGGAGGTTGTAGAGAGCTTCTTGGATTTCCTATGTTTAGTAGGGATACTAGGCTAGATTAAAGGAGAGGGTGTAGGAGAAGGGAAGAATGGGGAGTAACGTGGCAATTGACCGCTGTAGAGTTGGAGGTATTCTGCAAAACAGGCACAACCACAGCGAGAATCTTGAACCATCGGGGGCGTAAAGGGCTGTTTTTCGATGCCGGACAACAAGAAGAAGTAGCATCACCCCATTACGTGCTCCCCCACCTTAAAATCCTAAAGTATTGTATTGGATTGTTTAATTTTTTCCTAGTTTTAATTAGATTAAATAATTAAATTAATTATAATAAATTAAGAATTATTATAATTTCTTAAAATGAACTCGATCAATTTTGACTTTACTTTTTAATGAGGTGTCACGTTTTGGTACACTGTCGGTGTATAGGTGTTATATACTGACAGTGCATCAAATATTTTCTCAATTTAGAAAGAACAAAAATAATGTATTGCATCTACAAATAGGATTGAATGCCATCAGGGGACAAGGAATAATAGGAAATCTTTACATTCCAAGCTATATAAAGGGAAAATTAAGTCAATGACATTGTGGTCTAGTGGCACGAAGTGATCTCCCAAATAAGAGGTCATGAATTCAATTCTACGTGTGACAGTAGTACTAAAAAAAAAACAAAGAGACAAATTAAAGAAAAAGACCATCAACTCTAATCTACACATATTATTTGTTGTATTTGATTGCAAGTAAAAAGTCATAAATTCTATTCATACTTTTCATCTTCAAAAATAGTCATATGTTCTTCAAGATAGGGCTTTTACAGTTTTGTAAATCATTGTTTGGTGTTCAATTAATAAAATGAAAACTTTTACTTAGACAAATTGTATTATTACTTTGCTATAATATATATATATATATATATATATATATATATATATATATATATATATATATATATATATATATATATATAATCGCACTCACATGCGAATGCTTCGCCCAGGAGCGAAATAGGAATGGATTCTGTCCGTCCACGTGTCCAGATCTAATTGATGAGAAACATTGATTGTTTAAAAAAAACGCGGTGATATTTTCGTAAATAATTGATTGAAATGAAGTGCAAGTAAAATGTATTATAATAGGATTGAACGGCCCGAGGCAAATGTTGCATCCATCTTTGAAGCTGCCATCGTCCACGTCAGCAATTGCAGACGACGACGACGACCGGTGTGAACGCCTAGATGATCGACTTCGGACTTTTGGCCGGCAGAATCATATCATATATTTAGAGCAGGCATTCTCAGCAACTGTGCATCATAAACATGGCGTGCACACGTACAAATTTATTTGTGCAAGTGTGTAACTGCGCATCAGATTTATGGTGTGCACGCATACAGTTCTTCGTGTGCAACTAAGCAAATGTGAAGATTTGTTTTAAACATGCTACCAATTAGAACTGTACGGGCATTCTCATAAGGTTGGAGCAGGCATTCTCAACAATTATGCATCAGAAACATAGTGTGCATGTGTTTAGTTTTACATGTGCAAGTCAGCAACTGTGCTTCAGAAGCATTGTGTGCATGCGTTTAGTTTTATTTGTGCAACTGAGACACTGTGCATCAAATTCATGGTGTGCACGCATACAAATTTTTGTGTGCAACTAAGCAATCGTGCATCAGAACCATTGGAATGATAATATTGCAAAACAACATGTGCCATAAAATTCTAGATAAAAATATATCCCTAAAATCATGCACACTATCTTAAAATAATTTTAATTAAATTTTAAATGCACACCCAAATTACCAAACAATCCCTAAATAAAAATAAAAACACATAAAATCCTAGCCCTATATAATACAAAGATCTGGCTTGTCATATATATATATATATATATATATATATATATATATATATATATATATATATATATATATATATATATATTTATTTATTTGTGTGTGTTGCGGGTGAGAAGTGAGCACATGCTCTCAATGTAAAAAACTAAGAACTGATTAGATTCATTCAATGGATAGATTAACGGTCGAGTGTTGCTGGAAGCTAAACGGGAATAAGGTGGAGTTCTTTTTACAAATATTGAAAACATAAAAATTTACAATAATTATAAAATTGACGTCATATTATTTTTTTTACTTAAAACTTTTAGCCATCAATAAACTCTGATAGACGAGTGAGATTAATCTTTATTTTGGACCATGTTCTAATTTCATCATCTCATTATATATATCACATAGTTGTGATTGAGTTGTTGCTTGGCCATAAGATCAGATTCAACATATATATAATTAAAGTGATGGATGGGACAAAAAAATGGTGCACACTTAGCTTAAAGATGAGAGGCCACCAAGCAAGCTAAGGTAGCTAAG
>VALG01011096.1:0-15798 GCA_009835305.1 Ipomoea purpurea
CTCATACAATAATCTCCTTATGGGATGACAATTAGGGGTTGATAGAGGAATCTCGATTTGTACCCCGTCGGCGTCATCGATGTCGATGAAGATGATCATTGCGAATACCATTATATATTATTATATTATTAATTTTATTTAGTGTGGCTGGATTCTCACATGATATGGGATAATGGGATTGGTTGGCGATTTTGGATGCGAATGTTATCCTCGTTGTTATTCTTTGAGTGGGCCGCTAGACGTCGCATATGCGTGGGGGTTATTGGCGTTATGTTTTGATTTTCGCCGCCAGGGTAGTAGCCAAAATTCAAGAAATCAAAGAAGCCTACGAGGGCGTTTTGAGGGATCGAAGGGGTTCATCTATCAGGGCGGATACCATACAATCGTATAGATATACGGATTTTTTAGAAGTAAGGATAGACGTAGAGAAAGGGATATAGAGTAGTGGGAGGGGCGAGGTATGGTTCGGCATAGGGAGAGGCTGTGTGTATTTTGTGTTGTGTTGTGTGTCGTGGAATGAAAGAAGTGTAGATTCTGGAATGTGCAATTAAGAGGGGTGTGTAAATGCTTAGATAAAGATCCTAGTGATACGCTTATTGCATGTGGGATAGTACGAACTCACACAGAGATTTATTCAGGAGACAGCGGAATGCTAGGAGATTTAAAAGGTTAGAGAGGTGGCTGTGACACTTTTGTAAGTCATTCTCATAGCTTTGTCATAGTCATAGCCATGTGTATCCTTGGGGAGAGTGCACAGTATTGCTGTAAGGAGTCTGTTAAACGAAGCGATCTAGAGACCTCTAATAAGGTCTGGGGATGGAATCCCTTATGTCACTGCTATTCAGATTGGATTTGTCCTTAAGTTAGAACTAAATGGCCTGTACTATTCAGTATGATCAGAGGCTCAGCATTGTAGTTAGTTTAGTAAATCGAAGAATGAAATGGGGACTAGGAATGATTGTATGGTTATCATTAAAACTGAAAATAGATTACACAGTTTAGACGCTTCCTCTATATAAATCAATAAGAGAAATAGAGAGCAGGTTGAAAAAACATATTAGTCCGGTTTAACAGGATAATTTTAACTAACTCCAACTCGGCTATTGAAGTTTTTTATTACAGACGGGTTTTGACTTTCGTTCGTGGCTATTAATCTATTCTCAATATTTGCGCTAGGGCTCTCGCCTGAATATCTTCTGGTGAGTGCTTCTCTCGCATTTCTAGCGTGAAATTGAAGTATAAACATTTATACGTATGGCGTTCTCCGGGTCTCTTCTAGGGTATGGGGACCGCCGCTTTTTTAGATTCTGTACGCTACTTTCTATCATTTCCTTACACGACATCGCGACACAATCGATCTCGCACTCAGCTCCTTCACATATTATATCATCCCTCTTCTCCTGTCTTCCTTTTACTGTAAAAATGCCTTATTACATTGGAATTCGGTATCCGCCTCTGATAGGGAAATGGGCATCGAAACGCCTGGGGCCTTTCTTGTATTTAATATTGAAAGGTGGGGTCTTTGGGATGCCACGGGAGCGGGCGAAGCCTCTACGGTCGTTTTACTTTCAATGGACTGCGTCACTTTGTGGCCGCATGGTCGGCTGTCATTCATCGACGAATAGAACGCGAGCGTGTGTTCAAATGCGGAAGTGTTCTCTATTCACCATTTGCCTCATCCTAGGAGTTTTGGGTGAGACAGGACATCCGCGCATGGGTGGTCGTGTTGCGGCGGGCGGCGGTGGTAGGGCTTGCTGGGGACGGTTTTTTACAAGCTGGGTACTTAGGGCTTCAGCAGAAGCTCTGGTCACTTCACTTAGAGGGATACTGGAGATTTTGCGCTTTTCTACAGGTTCGCAAATATTAGGGTAGGGCAAATCTTCAGCAAAACAGTCTCCTACTCTCATTTATCGAAGAACAGTAGGGGTTGAAAAGTTTGGAAAGAGAAGGGTATAACCTCTAGGGAGTGGTGAAGAGTTGTTTTGTTCGCGCGTGACTAATGTTGATTAAGCTTTTCAACTTGCGCCAGAAGATAAGGGGTGGTCGCGATAAACGCTTAACCTCGACTTAAATACCTTTTTGGTTATCTTTTTATAGACCTAATTAATTATCATTTCGTGAGAATTGTGCCGGAGCCCCATTCTCGAAAGGCAAATTTCGATAGTATAATCTTAGAGCATATTAGGGCCAGAGTCTTTGGATCCCTCTCTCTCCTTGGAGTGAGATGCTTGTGGCCCCCGGGAGACACCTTGTGTGGGATTTGCCCCACATACCCATTCAGATAGCTGAATGCTGAGTTTGAATTTTATTCCGATAATTCGCTTATGGGAGGTTGTTACTGGTTAGGTCTTTATTTGTTCTTGGGTACTTTAGTAATCAATATTTTGATATTTTTCAGGGTCTTCGGGGGTTGATGGTTCCGTGTGATTTCCTTTTAAGAGTTTCCGGGGGTAATTGATTATGAATTATTACCCCGAATTTTTTAGGGGGAACAGAACAGTTTATGGGGTCCCTGCTGCAATAGATATATATGACCTTCCGGATTTTATTTTTTTGGGCCCTACCCCTTAGGGGACCCTAGAGTATCCTATGTGGAACTCAGGGCTGATAGCATATTTATCTTGGATATATATAGACATTTATATTGTGTATTATAAGAGGATAAGAATTATGAATATCAGGTTATTATATATTATGGATCCTACACATAGAATTCATGAATATAAGGGGCAATTGTATTTATGGATATATTTTTTTTATGATATTGTTGTTTCCCTTTGTTTTTCATTAAGCTCTCGGGAATTATGCGCCTTGTTGATGGTGACTGAGTATAAGTTTGCAATAAGAATTGGGACTTGGGCTAGTAGAGAGCTTTATTATTTTGGGCTCAGATTGATTTGCACAGCCAGTGGTGTCCCGCCGTTTAAGCAATGGATTATTTCCTTTTTCTTCTGGGGCCGTTTTTATCTTCTCAATCAGGAGTGAAACTACAATATCATTTCAATTTTTTGGCGTGAGAACCTTTGTTATCTAAGCTGGCTGGTTTTGTTTGCTGCTCTTTTATTCTCTCATTTTTTGTTGGAGGTGCCTTGCTGTTTTTTTGAATGGGATATTAAGGATAATTTTGGGTGAAGATTTTCTGGTGTTCTTTTTTCACGGATGTAGCGCATGCTATGATGGTGAGGACTCATTATGTGAACTTCCTTTCACATGCTAGAGAGGTATTATACGCTATTGAAGATATAGTTTTTTGTATAGAGGAAGAATTTTTATGATAAGCCGCTACGTACCTCTTGTTAATCAAAGAATTGTTTTGAATGATGGATGTTAAATGCAAGTATACCCCATCGTGTAGGGCGATGCAAATATTATTCTAAAAGCCGTAAAATGGGAATTATTTATTAAGCTTATTCACACGGCATGAATCTCAATTTTTAAGCAATGAAGTTTGGATAGTATATTGTAGTTGCAATGCTTGTTTTTCTGAATTGGGAATACTTTGGCATAGGTCTTCGTTAGATTTACGTATATATAATCATGTGCACTACGTTTCTATGTATTCTCACGATAAATACTTCTAACACAGTCGCTAAAAAGGTTGTTGATCTGGTAGAAATATGGACATTGCACGGTCGTTGTGGTTTGACATAAATGTTTGTTGTCTCGCTCCTTCAAATTTGGGTTGTTTGAGATTAGTAGGAATTTCAAGATTGAATTTGGTTTTCTAGATCAAGTATTCCATATGGTGTTGCTAGACAAATTAGTATGTGACGAGCTGTTGACGAATGGAAGGAATATGCCCCTTGAAGCTGAGATTGGGGGATAGATGAATAAATTCGAAGGGAGGGTGTTGTGATACTTCTTCAGGTGGTGGTGTGTAGCAAGCTGTCCTTCGTAGCCGGAGGAGTAAAGACTGTGAGAAATATAGTAGATTGTAGTTAGTGTTTATTGTGGAGAAAAGTAGAAATGCAGCAAGAGAGGAGAAAAGAGTGTTGCAAACAAGGCTAGGGGGGGGGGGGGGGGGAGGGCCGATTACTTCAATTTACTAAATGTGTTGTTCCGTCGCGCAAATTATGACGTGACACACCTACCACCAACTCGTCGTTGCATGTACGCAAATGCTGGTGGCATACAGGACTGCACAATGACGTGGGGTTTTGCATCAAAAACGCGATCTAATTTTTCATCATTTTGCTTTGGGAAGGACTCAGGGATTGGGGGCCCAAATTATTCGCTATCGTCCGGTGATCTCGGGCGGGGGACCGGTTCTTAATCTCCTCGATCTGGCTGACACTATAAATGACTTTGGGGCGCATCGTTCTCCTAACTTCACCAACTCCTCACCAGCTTCATCAATCTCTGCCATTGGTGGCAGTGCGAGCCGGGATTTGGACCTGTTCCGTACCTCTTACACCGTGAATAAGGTCGGCTCTAACATGCAATCTTATATATCATCATGATGTTTATCTTTATCTATGTGAGATCACACTTCAGGTTTAAAGCCCACCAAGCAAATTGGGTTGGCGATATTGAGTGGGGGTTTGGTGTGCGTAATTAGAGATGACCACGGTTCAGTCGAACCGTAAGTTTAAAATTGGAACTGTGATTGTGTAAATCGAAACTGAATCGGAACTGTTCGTGTGGTTCCGGTTTTTAACCGGAATTTATAAGATTTCAGTTAAGGTTTATAAAATCTTGGAACCAGAATCAGCGATTTCGGTTCTAAACCGAAAAAAATTAAATATTATAGTGTTTTTTTTTTAAATAATTCCGGTTAGAACCGGCAATTCTAACCGGAACCGCCGGTTTTGAACCAGAACTGGAACTGGAACCTTACTATAAAGGTTCCGGTTCCGGTTTCACCATCCACGGAACTGGAACCGGCGGTTCCGAACCGGGAACCAGAATCGTGGTCACCCCTAGGCATAACTAGGCAACATAACCCCCACAAATGAAGTCATGAACTAATAATTAAGTGAGGGGCTTCTTGTGCAGAGTGTGGGAACAATTTAATTTAGGAAATAATGATTCGGGATCGAGTCTCACTAGCAGCAGTTGGAGTAATCTCTCAAAGTGAGGGGCTCCTTATGTGTTCTGCTGAGTTACAATGATTTACATCATCCCAGATGCAGTAGCCTATGTGTTCTGCTGAGTTACAATGATTTACATCATCCAGTTAACAGAGCGCTCCATGTTTGGTGTATTAATTACTAATTGAAATTACAGTGTATCTAAATGAAACTGCAGTGTATATAAAATGAAACTGAATAACATTTCAAATATTTGAGTGTATATTGCGCATTGAAACTGTAGTTATATCGAAATGATAATGTATAGTAGTTGTGTTTAATGAAACTATAGTGTATATAATAAAATTAATAACATTTTCACACATTTGAGTGTAAAATATCAAATGAAACTATAGTTATATCGAAATGAAACTATAGTTATATCGAAATGAAACTGTAGTGTTGAAATGAAATTGCAGTGTATACAAAATGAAACTGAACAACAGAGTTACTTTTTGCAGAACGACGCAAAACGGGTGCCGTTTCTTTTCATTAAATAAAAACGACATCGTTTAGAATCTTGGTGCATAATCCATTATGCATCGCGGTACCCAATATAATTTCCCGTTGGGGATATATTAAAACCTTTTTGGGAACAATGAACTAATAAATTAACTAACAACTAATAGTTAACAACTATTTCCTCTGCCGTATTTTAGTTGTCTTATTTACTATTTATTAGTCAAACAAATTCTTTCTTCTTGCTTATATATTTTCTTTAGTAAATTTTTTTTTTTTTTTTTTTTTTTTTTTTTTGTGTTTAATAATTTTAATGTAGTTGACTAGTTCTAAATATATAGATTTTATATACTAATATTAAACTTAATATTATGAAAAATTGAATTAAAACTAACTTCAGTCAAACCTTGTTAATCGAACCAGACAAATAAAATAAGACGATGGGAGTACCTAATTCTCAAACAACACCATCATATTTTCTCTTCCTAAGACAAAGTTAAAGTTTGCTTAGATTGGTGAAATAAATTTGACAAATAATATTACTTGTTCAATTATATATGATTTGTATAACTAATTAACTTATATAGTAATTGACTGATATAGTGTTAGTAAGGCTATCCTCAATCCTGAAATTGTTGAAAGTTTACCCCTTCCAAGGTGAGGTGGAAAAAATAAAATAAATTCTTTCCTTTAGTTTTAATATTGTCACACTGGTTTAATATTACTTGTTCAATCATATATGACTTTATATAGCTAACTGATATAAACAATTTCTCCAATTTTTATGTAATATTTTCCTTTCTCAATCGGTTGATCCATCATCCATATTTCTTCACGTTAAACAATTTAGTACTAATCCATAATATTAGCAGCTAAACCTTAAACAATTTGACACGTAGGTTTTCCATGTGAGTGAATTTTTTAAAAATAAAGAAAAAAAAAAATCTGTCAGTGATAGGCCACCCCCTTCCCCCATGTTTCCTTTGATTTGAATCATTTAATGCAAAATATGTTAAAAAAAACACGTGCTCAAATTCACTAAAATTTAATTATTAATTTCGAAACAAAATTTAAACTACATTCTCAAAATACTCAAACACTACTTTAAGTAAAACTTCGTTAAGTACGTACTATATGATACGTTTAAAGGTTTACATGAATTAATTTATATTTTACATATTTTACACAAGTATAAACAAAAAAAAAAAAGAAAAAACCGTCCTATACAAAAGAAGAAAAAAATATACTCGTTTTTATAACACAAATAAAAAAAATGATACGGCCTATGATCCAAACACCATGCAGAAAGGCCATGAGAGATGCATGGGAAGATCTGCAGATTGGAGAATTATGAGTCTTCTGAAACTTCAGTTCGATTAGACGGCCGATTCTTGTTGCTAACTTCAGAGTGAGAGTCTGATGTTTCTGTCTCATCTGTTAGACAAGAACAAGAACATGGAAAAATGGGAAATGAAGAAATGAAAGAACAGGCAACCTCAGCAGAGTTGGTTGGTCGGGCTGTTAACTTGGTAACCACAAGATTATAAGTTCAATTTCTTAGTTTGAATTGACGGGATTTTAGTGTACACATTCGGGTAGTGACTGCAAGTTTCTCTGGTCACTAAAAAGAAGAAAAAAGAAATGGAAGATGAGAGCAGGAGTTGCATGCATACCAAAGAGTGACTTGATGGTTGGCCTCTTGGGCTTGTTGGAAGTTTTCTTGAGTTCAGCCATGCCGGGGACTTGGTAATCATTCACAATCTCGAAATTCTTGTAGGTGTAGCCGACGAAGTTGACGTCTTTGGATGACAGCATCTGCAGGGAGAGGAGGAGATCGAATGAGATGAATTGAGAGTTTATGGAGGAATGTAGTCCCAAATGGATGCAGGCACAGTACCTTTCTCCATTGCGCAGATTTTGATGAAGTATGAGTGTGGCTTTCTGACTGCAGCCCAGCAAAACAGTGAAACACAAAAGGTCAAAACCTTCTCAAAAGGGCTAATAATCAAATGTATGTGTTCTTTTTTTTAGTGAAGATGGAAACTCGTAGTCACTATCTAAGTGTGCACTGGGTAAATTCTACCTCGTGATCCTAGCCAACCAGCCTAGTTTGTTCATAGCTGATTGACTCAAATCAAAAAGATCAATAGGCCGCTCCCGCTGGGAGCAATAACCTAACCAACTTGGTTGGAGTTACTGATTTGTGACTCTAATCAACAAAGGATCAAGGAGGTAAACCAGCCTTGTGATCTTAGCCGACCAGCCTAGTTTGTCCATAGCTGATTGGCTCAAATCAAGAAGACCAATAGGACGCTCACGTTGGGAGTCAACAACCTAACCAACTTGGTTGGGGTTACTAATTTGTGACTCTAATCGACAAAGGATCATAAGGAGGTAAACCAGCCTTGTGACCTGACGGCCTGACCACAAGAAGGTAAACTAGCTTTGTGACCCTAGTTGGCAAAGGACCACAAGGAGGTAAACTGGTCTAAATTGCCTATATCTAACTTACTCAAACTAAGAAGATCAATAGGCTTCTCCCGTTGGGAGTAAAACTTGTAACTTTATAGTTACCAAGTTTACAGTCTGACCAACTTGACTGGAGTTGCCCCGAATGTATGTGTTCTGGAAGCAGGAAAAAAGGAGAGGGGAAAGGGAACCGTACCTCCTCAAACTTTTCAAAGTTTTGAGTGTCCAATTCATCATTGACTTCAGGTATGAAAGCAGCTTCCATGTGATATATTCTGTCCCAATCAACTCCATGGAACCAAGGATGGGCCTAAAATGAGGCAAAACAGACAGCCTAAACAACTGAAACTGATCCAAGAACACATATACAACATAGTACACACCATAAAACACCTTAATTTCATTTGCACCATTTGATCCAAGCCTCTTGGTCACATCACAAAGTAGTCTGCTGATAATGTCTTTAGCTTCTGGAGACAGCTTTGCTTCTTCAGGAAACTTGAGATGTGCTCTCCAGTTCACTATCTGCATATTCGAGTGCAAAATCATTGCAGAGAACAAAAGAGCGAGACGTGACAACATTTTGTTTAAGGACAAGACTATAAAGAAAAACACCTAACATCAAAGATACATACAATGTCTGCCAACATATATATATATACCCAAATTAAGTTTACCTTCCTACATGTTGACATGGGATCATCAGAGTAAAAAGGTGGATACCCCACAAGCATTTCATACATTATAGCTCCAAGTGACCACCTATAAACAAGGACAACCTTAGTTTACAAATCTACAACGGATCTTGAAGGTACGAGGAAAGAAAAACATGTCTTATGGAACATGGTTGTCGTGGGTTGAACTGATAACTACAAAAGTCGATGAAGAAGATATGAAAAAGATGCAGCCAAGGTGTGATTAACATACAACATACTAACCAGTCACATTCCATCCCGTAGCCTTTCTTCAGCAAAACTCTGGCGCGATATAGTCTGGTGTACCCACAGTGGAATAAGCCTGCAATAGGCCAATGGTCATATGAAGAACGAAATTAAATTGCTTAAAAAAGAATACGCATTATAAGAAGAGGCTTACAAGTGTCCTCCGATTTTTTTGCCAATGTTGTAGTTGCTCTTGTTGCGTGCGTTTTGAATCATCAGACTTTGAAGCTTCACCGCTACTATCTGCCACTGTGAAGTCCTTCTCTTGTAGGGTACTGCAGTCTAAAGTTTACATAGTCCAAAATCCGAGAGCCTTAAATGACCATATCTATCCAGTAGCAGGTTATCAGGCTTGATATCTCTGTCGAAAATAGGATTAGTATGAGAAGGTATAACGAAATGATATTCAACAAACACTACCAAATTAACCCGGGCAACAAACAAATGATGACCTATGTATATAGTTATGCTTATGGATAGATTCAATAGCCAAAACAGTCTCTGCAACATAAAATCTCGCTCAGAGTCTGATAAAATATCCTTTCTCATCAGCAATGTCATCATATCTCCACCAGGCAGATATTCCATGATGAGTAATAGGTACTCTTCATCTTGAAAAGAACAAGTACAGTTTGACAATACAATTGCTATCCACCTCTGCTAGCAGATTCCTCTCAGCTTCACATGTTCAACCTAGTTAATATAATCAACAAGTTAGGGACTATAAGTAACCATAGTTAATAAAGCTAGCCACGATTAAGACCACCCGAAGAAGATAATCCCAAACCTGTCCTCTGCGAAGCATTTCTGATTTCTTAAGCTTCTTCATTGCATACACATGACCTTTGTCTTTTCCCTAACAAATTCTTACCTGTACAACAAAGAAGCCAATCACTAACATATGATTCCAGTTAAATGCAACAAAAAAACAATTACCTCCCAAATGCTCCTTTCCAATCATGGTTAAAACTCAAAATCATCAGCTCCCATTTTGTGCCTCCTCAGCCTCATAAATTCTGTTCTTCTTCTCTCCCAAATATTTTAGCAGATTATCATTTGATCTTCTTCTGAAAACATCAGCGTCGGCAAGTTTCTTTTCGAGTAAGCTTCGACTGCATGCAAACAACGAAATGAGGAACAACTATACATTATCACAGCACTGCAAAGGACATTGTTTGCAAAAGTATTGAACAGAAATAAGATTTTTTTTTAGTACTATTGACTCTATTACAAGGTAGTATCTGTTTCTATATTTTCTCTATCTGTTACAGCCCAAAGAGTCAATTGAACAGTACTTATGATGGGGCAATATATAACATGCTTTATCATCTGGATCAGTTTCTGCTTTCATACCATGAGAAGAAAGATAAAATGAAGGGGGAAACCGGAAATTCAGCCAAGTTGGACAGGCTATTGACTTTTGGTAACCATAAGTTTACAAGTTTCCACTCCCAGCTGGAGTAGCTATTGGTCATACTTGGTTTGAGCTGGTCAGCTATGAGCAACCTAAGCTGGTTTCCCTTATTGTGGTCCTTTGCCGATTAGGTTATAAGACGGGGTTTACCCAAGATAAATAATGTAAGAACAGAAGGCAATGTGTAAAGCATACCGCTCCCTTCTCTCCTGCATAATTCTCATCTTCTCCTTGTAATGATTCTCTATGTACTGCTTTGCTGCAGCTACCTTCTGCTTGGTAACGTTGGAGGCTTCTTCATTGGACAACTGCTTAGGATCTTCATTTCCACCACCCATCGAATCACTCTCCTGATTTGATGTTCTTGAATTATCGCGGGGGTGGAGCTTCTTTCAACCACAAAAAAAAATTCATGCACTTACTTTCCTTTCCCTAAATGATAAAAATATAACAAACAACTCTCAGCTCCATGGCTCATTGCATTCGTTTCTCTACTCATTCCAAACAAAACCCCAAAACGGCCTATCAAAGCACAACAATTTTATCACAAACATAAATAAAGCATCAATTCTACATAAACAGCAATCACAATTTCCATTAATTGCAAATGGAAAAAGCAAAATAAATTTTTACTTACTAAACATAGAAATTTAGAGAGGCCATTATTACCCAAAAAAAGCGGAAAACAAGAGAAAGATATAGCGAGGCTGATACAGGAGTATTATGCGATATCAATAAAAAAACGCAGAATCAGATCAATGGTAAAATCAGTAAAACTATAATTTACAAAAAGGAGTATAAAAGTAAAGATAAAGAAAAAAAAGAAGCAGAGAGGGAAGAAAGAACAGCACAAGCGGAATTTACGTTGGTTGAAGCTCCTTGTTGTTCGCATGACGATGGCCTTCGCCCTTCATGGCTTCCCTCCCTCCTTTTAATTTTTTATTTTTAAAATTTATTATGCACTAATATTATAATTATGGAATAAGGTCAAATATGCCATCAAACTGCACACAATAATGCAATTAGGCCACTGAACCTAAAAAAACAACAATTAGGTCCTTAACTAATCAATTTCATTCAATTTGTCTAATTTACAGGTAATAAACAGGTCACCCAAAATTTAAAATATTTTTTTAAAAATTATTATTTAAAAATAATAAATTAAAACTTAAAAATTAAAAAAAAAAAAAAAAAAAAAAAAAAAAAAAAAAAAAAACAAAAAAAAAAACCATTCCCGTCTCGCCTCCTGCCAGAGACGTTCTTCGTCTCCGGCTAGAGACGAAGAAGTGTTCTTCGTCTCCATGGCCGGAGATGAAAAAACTCTTCGTCTATGGTCAGAACGGGAAAGGTTATTTTATTTTTTTTTTTTTTTTTTTTGAGTTCCGTAGTGTTCTGCTGCTTCTTGCTGAGAGTTCTGGCGTTACTTCCGGCTGAGTTCTGCTACGGTTGTTCGCGGGTTTTTGGTGCCTCCTCCTTCCAAGTATCCTCTGTTTTTCTGATTTTGTTTTATCACCTTGGGAGCTCTAGAGTTTTTATCCTTTCCAGCATAGACCTCACTGGCGAGAGCCGCACTGTGCTCTCCCTCTCCCTTCTTGAAACCTTTATTTTATCGAAAATGGGCTGGAGTCCCAGACTAAGTTGGAGTTGGTGATTGGTGGCCGTTGGTACACCAGTTCGCTCTCTACGTTGAAGTCCTTGTTTTTTCCAGCCATTTTTGTGGGTCTCTGGTTCGAGATTCCGGTGGTCCCTGTTCCCGGGGGGTTTGTTGCTTGTTTCATGGTTTTCTACTCGGCTCTTGTGTTTTTTCGGTGACCTTGGATCGATTGGAGGCTTGTCTGACGCTGGGAGGTCTTTCCGACGTTTGAGATGCATCCGGCGTTTGTTGCTTCTATTTGGCCCCCCTTTTCTGTTGTCGTTACTGCTCTTGGAGATGGTCTTGGGGGGTGGTACCAGGCATTTTCCGATGGTGCTTGATTTTTCCGACCGTTTCTTCGTTTCCATGATAGGAGATGAAGAAACTCACAAAATTTTTTTTTTTTTTTTTAAATAATTTAAAATTTGGGTGACCTGTTACTAAGCTGCAAAACCTATAAATTGGCTTAATTGCATGAAATTAGTGATTTAGGGACTCAATTGAGTTGTTTTTTAGGTTGGGTGCCCTAATTGCATTAATTGTGTGCAGTTCAATGGCCTATTTGACCTTATTCCTATATTTATTAAGGAAAATGTTACTTTTTTCTCCTGAATTATATGTTTATAACACATTTTTTTCCTGATGTAAGTACATTAGCTTCTCAATTATTTTAAAAGTTGTGATTTTTTCCTTAATATAAATCGATATTTCTACACTTAAATAAAACATTTTATTTATTTTTCTTCTCCAAACAAATTATTGCTTATACGAAGGGATGACCACGATTCGTTTCGAACTGAACCGGACACTATAACAATCAAATTGAAAGTTTCCGATTATGATTCAGATCCAGAATTCAATACATTGGGATTTCATTTATTAAAATTATGAATCGAACACCGGATCCTAAACCGTTGAATCGGTGATTCCGGATTCGGTTCGCGATTTTGAACTGTCTTTATTTAAAAAATTTATTTTTTATTTATTAAATATTAGTCTAAATCTCAACAATAAATTACTTTTTTTAGTTCGCTAACAGCTGTGAACCAGGTCTCTTCCATTCCATTTTAAAAACTCTAAATATCTCAAGCTACCGTTACAGCTTCGATCTAGAATGTAATGGAAATTCTCAGGCGTTTAAACTTGCTAATTATACGCGTTCCGTTTTAACCAAAATTGGTATCATAAATCATCAATTTTGGAGAATAAAATAAACTGAATATTTATTTAGGGTAAATATGTCCATGTTAACATTTCATGAAGACAAAACCACACTTGAATAATTCAGCCCAGGAGAAAATAAGGTGTATTGAAGTATCATAGTATGTCATCGGGATCAAAAAAGTGTCATCTTCCCTAAGGGTTTACTTATTTGTCGGACGTTAAGTTAGTTAATGAATTCCTCTTTATATGCATGTCGCAAATTCTATTCTCCATCACTTTTAGCCATGACGTACTAATGTTTTTCTCTTTGAAGCCAAACCGAAATAAAATTAATCAACAAATATCAAATGCGAATACAAGTAGGATAGCATACCGAAAACCAAGTACGCCAACGAACATTACTAAAGAAGCTCTTGCTGACTAAGTCAAGCTCGAGCCAACGTATTGCAGCGATTCAGGAACAAAATGGAACGACACAATCAACAAAAATGTCCGTTTGAATTAAAAGCAATAACACAAAGAACACAACTAGATTACTCTATGATGTTGCAAACAAGGAAAGATTTTCATCATGTGATACTAAAAAAACTGTCTACATTAAGATTTGTAGGAGGAATAGAAGTGAAGTAAGAAGTGGAGCAGATATAGTATTTTCCTTATTTTATTAAATAATTGGTTAACATCTATAAATTAGTCCGATCCATTTATTTTACATTGATTATCAGAACTTTATTCAAATGCTTTGATGAATTTCATAATTAATTACTGGAAGGTCACTTTGGAACCTCCATAGTCAACAAAAGATTGCAAGCATGAAAACACCCAAAAAGTCAACAAGTAGCTCGCACATGGCTATTAAAAGCCAATATTTATGCAAATAATTGGCATTTATTTTTTTCAGTTGAAATTTTATGTGTTTCTTATATTTAGTGTAAAATTTGAATTCTGCCAACTCTAAACAAGTTAATGTCACTCGCATCGGATCTGATCGAACTTACAAATATTGCATGTCAAGCGTAAATCTTACCACCTATATATGGGGAAGGGTTCAATGCGGTTGATGCTTCCCGTGCGGTTGTGCGCACCTTAAGTTGATAAATATAGCGCACCTTAAATAAACCAAATACCACGCACCTTAAGTCACAAACAAAGCACCTTAAGCAACCACAAACTCACTCCACCTTAAGTAGAAAAATCAACGAACATTAAACACAAAAAAAGCACATTGAGCCACAAAAACTCACACACTTTAAAAATTTAAAATGTCTCACATTAAGTACAACCCACGCACATTAAGTACAAAAACCCCCACGCACCGTTAAGCCACAAACCTCACGCACATTAACATGTAAACTGACGCACTTTAAGCTAATTAACTCACAGACTTCCTAAGTTCAACAAACTCAAACAAACATTAATCACTAACCACACCACATTAGGCACAAACCCCACGCACATTAAGTACAAACTTCACTCACCTTAAGAACAAATTCACGCACCTTAAGCACAAAAGCCCACACACTTTAAGTTTTAACAACTATTCACATTAAACACAACAAACGCACATAAGCACAAAACTCACCACATTAATCACAAAACCACTCACCTTAATTTTGACCTAGATGCAAAAATAACAAAATTGCCACCGCGTTTTTAAAAAAATATATTTTGGTAATCTTGAACGTTGATTAAAACGAGATGAATGACACAGATTAAACCGCGCACAACCGCACCTGAAGTGCTCACCCGCACAAGAACCGATTTCCCTATATGTGTTTCTTTATTATTATTATTATTATTTTTTTTGAAAAAATGTTTTCTTATCTTAATTGTATGACAAAACCATTTATGGATATACATAAGCTAGCATGATATAAGAGAAAGGGAGTAGAAGGCAGAGGTTTACAACTCCATAGATAGCAGATCAAGAGGATGAAAGGAAGAAATTAAAGTAGGAAAAGCAAATAAAAGTTCTACTACATAGACTCCCAAATTTTACTCCTTCATTTGTATTTTCTGAGGTGGCAAATCAGGATTGGTTATTTTTATCATGTGGAACCACTGAAAACTGTCTACATCAAAAGCATGTGAGAGCCGAGAGGGAGTACAAATTGAAAGTTTAAAATGGGAGTACATCAAGTATTTTCCAACAAATAAAGCATGCATGCATGGAGGGATCAAACAATTCAACTCTATTCACCAACCAAACTTAGAAATACAACTAATTAAGTACGGCTAGATTGGAAGGTTGTGAGTTCGAGCCTTAGTGATGCGTTATTGGTTCTTTGTGTTCAATAGGTTGAGAAAGTATACGAACAGATAGTACAATGTAATAGAGCCAGTAGCATTCAAAAAAAAAAATAAGGCTAGATTGTATTCAAAAAAAAAAAGTACGGCCAGATTGTATTTTTTTTTCTTTTACTTATTATATTTATATCACACCTTGTAGATGAGAGTAATTTTTCTTCTGATATCCAATACAATAGTCCAGATGCCCTTAATTGTATTGTGATTGGGAGAGATGCGATTGTGCAAATTATGCCTGGACCCGTGTCCACAATAATTGAATGAGAACACAGGCCCAAAAACGACGTCGTTTTTATAAAAAACGCGTCATTTAGTTTAAAAAAAAAAATCGCCCGGCGTGTT